>JAKOGI010002991.1:0-73077 GCA_029747015.1 Carnegiea gigantea | reverse complement strand
TTATATGTATATCCCATCTTCCTCTTTGAGGCTCCCTGCGTGATTTAGGGGCGAGACATGGCAAGAGGTGGCAAGTCAGGAAGAGCTTGAACAGTAACACAAAGCAATCCTTCGCCGGTAGCGGGCATGCAGATTGGAGCATCATCGATGACCTCACAGTAGGAACTGAACCCAGAAATGAATATGGGGGAACCTGTTAATGCTACAATGATCGAACAGGTAGTTAAACCCTTGGTAACCATAACTCAGGTACCAATTTGTATCTCCTATGCTTCCGTGATTGATCCTGATGAAGGTATGGAGCCCCAATTCGTCCCAACCAGAATAATTAATGGAGTGAAATGTGGTAAGCTCGAAAAGCAAGATGTAGTAGCTGAGATCAAATACTGGCAAAATGCAGTATTATGCTCAATATTAGGGGCAAATCCCTCATTTGAGGACGTACAAGGCTTCATGAAGTGTATATCGACAGCATTTGACATTGATAAGATCATTCAAGTACGAAAGGGAGTATTTCTGGTTCGATTTGGGAACCTGCCGGAAGTGGAAAAGTGAGGCATATGTTTCTTTTGCTAAACCTTTCCTAGTCAAGGGTTGGAACCCTGAGATGGACTTACATACTGAATCCATAAAATCCCTTCCACTATAGGTGTAATTCACTGATTTGGATGTTAAGTACTGGGGGGCTAGATAGCCTCAGTAAAATTGAAAGCATAGTTGGAACCCAATAAAGACGGACAGATACACCAAGGAAAAATCCATGATTCGATATACTGGACTTCTTATTGATATCTCTTTTGATGGTCCATTCCATGAATTCATAGAGTTTTCCAATGATAATGATGTGCTGGTTAGACAGCAAGTGAAATATGAATGGCTGCCAACAAAATGCAGTCATTGTCAAATGTTCGGCCATGAAGATGAGAATTATAAACAACAGAGGGGGACAAGGAAGGAGTGCAGAAAAAAACAAAAGGATTTACCGCAAGATGGATGTAATGTGCATACAAATGATTATCAGGCAAGTCAGGCTGAGCCAGTTGAGTACACTCCAGGACCTAAGAGAGCATTAGCCAAGCAATCAATGCAAACTACAACCTGTATCCCATCCCAGCATGTAAATTTTTTCCAAGCCTTGGAAATTATCGATACGTCAAAAACATTGTATGAAAACATGAATGAGGGGGTGAAATCTAATGGATAGTATAGTATGTCGGAATATAAGAGGTCTAAACTGGCCTAATAAACAAGAAGATGTTTGATCCTTCTTATATAATAATAGAGCAGGCCTACTAGGCTCATTTGAGACCAAAGTAAAAGAAAAAAATGCCAGCAAGGTAGCAGCAAGAACTTTCCCTGGATGGATGTGGCAGCATAATTTTACATTCAACTTAAAAGGGCGTATTTGGATAGCTTGGAAGCCAAGTTCCTATGAACTGAAAGTACTAAAGATGTCAGCACTGTTATGCAATTCAGCTGAATGCCAACAAAATGTTTTATGTCACATTTGTATATGGCATGAACTAGGAGTAACAAAGGCAACTTCTTTGGAGTGACCTACAATCTTTATCTCAGCAGATGACAGAAGTATAGAGCATACTAGGAGATTTCAACTCAGTACTCTAGAAAGAAGATAGACTGGGAGGCAATGAGATCTAAGATCAAGAAGTGAAGGACTTAACTAACTCTTAGACACTTCAGGAAATGAGATGGTCAGGGGCATACTACTCATAGACAAATAAAACAATATGGAGTAGAATTGATAGAGTCCTAATTAATATACGTTGGTATTATACATTTGACTACACACATACTTACTACCTTGCAAATGGGCTATCTAACCACACACCATTGCTTATTCAATTCCCAAAAGCTAAGGACCAAATTCAAGTTCTGTGATATATGGTGTAAGCACAAGGGCTTCTCTAAGACTATTGATTCAGTTCTCCCCAAATCAAGAGCCTCCTACAAAATGTCACAAATATGGAGCTATCTGACTCAAGTCAGACCACTCCTGAGCAAGCTTAATAGAGATCATTATGCTGACCTCTGTGCACAACAAGACATAGTAAGAAGGTAACTCACACTCACAGAGCAGGAGCTTCAATAGGATCTAGGCAATACCAGGCTGCTTCAAAAAGAGAAAGTGACTAGAGCAAGATACATAGATATTCTCTCATCCAGCATAGCACTTATCCAACAACAAAGCAAGATTGAATGGATTAAATATGAAGATGATAGTACAAGGCTGTTTGTTGCAAAAGCCAAGCAAAGAAAACTAGCTTCCTATATCTACATCATCAAGGATGTAAAAGGCAACTTAGTAGAGGGTTTTCACCAAGTAAGACATCTCATATTTAGTTTCTACAAGGAATTTATTGGCGAAATAGTAGACTCTAAGGAGATCTATATGCATGTCAGTGATCAATCATGGACTAGTTCTGAAACTAGAGCAATAGATCTCTATGTGTAAGAGATTCACAGATATAGAAATCAGAGAAGCCATCTTCTCAATTCTAATAATTAAATCACCTAGTCCAGATGGATATGGCAGTGGCTTTTTAAAGCAACATGGAGCAAAATAGGTCTTATGATATGCTGTACAGTCCAGGAATTTTTCACCACAGGTATTATGCCAAGTTATGTGAGTGCAACAAAGCGAATAGTCTTATTAAAGGTCAACAACCCTCAAACTGCCATAGAATTCAGAATAATTTTCTGTTGCAATGTCATATACAAATGCATATCTAAGATACTTTGTCAAAGGATAAAGGACATTCTACCAAGCTTGATAGATCAAAGTCAAGGTGCTTTAGTGAAAGGCAGAGAATTGATTTATAATGTGCTCATACGGCAAGACATAGCAAGAGGCTATCAAAGAAAACACATCTCCCCAAGATGCATTCTCAAGATAGACCTACAAAAGGCATTTGACTCTATTCATTGGGAGTTTCTAAAGGAGATACTGGTAGCACTTAATTTCCTAATGGCATTTATCAAATGGGTAATGACCTATGTGACCTCTGTCAAACTCTCAATACATCTCAATGGGCAAGTAAGTGAAACATTTGAAGAGGGGAAGGGCCCAGACAGGGAGATCCCCTCTCTCCTCTTCTATTTGTAATCTTAATGGAATATCTTTCAAGGTTAATGAAGGTAACAAGGATGACGCTAGGCTTCAAATTTCATCCAAACTGCAAAAATCTAGGCCTTACCGACCTTTTCTTTACGGATGACCCAATGATGTTCTGCAAAGTAGACCCTACATCACTACAATACATCATGACTACCCTTTCTGCCTTTTATAAGTGTGCAGGACTAAAAGCCAATCTCCCAAAATCACAAATGGTATTTGGAGTATGTACACAAGAGATACAAAATCAATGTTTGTAGATTACAGGGCTTCAAGAATGCAGCTTCCCATTGAAATGCTTGGCGGTCCCCATCACTGCAAGTAGACTCACCAAGATTGACTGCAAGAATTTAGTGGAGAAAATATTTACCCAAGTACATACCTAGGCCACAAGGAGCATTTCATTTGCTTGTAGATTAATGTTAATTAGCAGTGTAGTATTTGGCATGTTTAATTACTGGGCCTCTATATTTCTACTACCCATAGAGGTGGTAGATAGAATCACACAAATTTGCAGAAACTACTCATGCAGTGGCACAGATGAGTTTAAAAAAAATTCCTCATGTATCTTAGCAGCACACTTGCCTACCTAAGGAACAAGGTGGGCTAGGCCTCAAAGAGTTTATAGCTTAGAACAAAGCCACCATTGCAAAACTAGTTTGGGCAATTACAAAGAAAAAGGATATACCATGGGTGAAATAGGTCCATGGCAAATATCTAAAAGATAAACCATGATTGGACTACACCCCTGCCCAAGACTGCAGCGGGCATTGGAAGAAGATTTGCCACGTGAAAGAAGACTTTAAGAAGGGATGCACCAACCCTCTTACATGGGAATGGCAAGGAGACAAACATTACACAGTTACAAAAGGCTATAAATGGCAAATGGACGGAAATGAAAAGGTCACCTGGGGTGAAGCTCATATGGGCTAGAACCAATGTCCCCAGGCTTGCATTTATATCATAGGTCTTTATACAATGTAGATTGCCCACCAAAATGAGGCTTAACAAGTATCTCACTCAGCAGGAAACCACATGTATTAGTGTAACTATGTCAAAGAAGTACGGAAGGAGCTAAGTAGATGATGGCAACACCTCCTAAGAGCACGGACCAGCCAACACATGATGAATGCAATGCTGAAGATCAGAGGAGCTAAAGCCAAAAAGCACATTACTTGTGCCATAATTACAGCAGCAGCCTACCTCCTCTGGAGTGCCAGGAATCAAGTAGTCTTCAATAAACAAATCATATCATCAAAGCAAACAGTATATCTGATCAAAGAACAAGTTAGACATAGAATACTTTAGTTGAATACCATATCCAGAAAATACACCATGTACATAGATAGTTTATTTTAATGATATACTAGGAGGGTGCAAAACTGAGGATAACATCTCAGTATGCAGTGCTCAATAGGTTGTATATACACGTTCTGCGGTAATGAAACAATCCTTTTCATGCCAGTATATATATACATTCATACATATATATATATATATATATGTGTGTGTGTGTGTGTCTGTGTCTGTGTCTGTGTGTGACACACACACACACACACACACACATATATTATATATATATATACTATATATATATAATATATATATATATATATATATATATATAATATTATATAATATATATAGATATATATCATATATATATATATATATATATATATGTGTGATATATATGCATGTCTGTGTTATATATATACATATATATATATAGATATATATATATATATATATATATAGATGTATATATGTATATATATTAGTTTCTAATCCCTTCCTAACGCAAGTAATGAGATTAACTATGTCTTATGCAAATAAAAGTATTTTATGTAAAATAAAATTCTAAATACTAATTATTTCTACTCATCTTTCTTAGCCATAATTAGGTAAGAAAAAGCAAGCAATTTTTATATTGGTTTCAATTATCGTGTTATATTTGGATGCATTCATTATGTATTATGTTGGATTATGTCCAAACTCATATCTTCTAGTGTATTCACTATAACTGATGTGAAAAGTTTACCCATTTCAATTTAATTACTTATTTCTTTTTTGTATTTATTTACTGTTTGTATGTTATTGTTATCAATAAGAAAATTATGGTTGGAATATATGAAGAAAGCAACAAAGTAACCTTATCTTTATGCTGAATAATATTATATGTACAAAACAAATTTTTACTAGGAAGTGAGACAAAAAAATTGATCAAGATTTTAAGAGGATTAATTCCCTGAGGAAAGAGAAATACAGAGAGTGACAAATATGAGTTAGTAGAGAGAGATATAGAGAGGGTAGGAGCAGCCAGAGGGGGGAATTATAGAGAAGTAAAAAGCATAAGGTGGAACTGAGAGATTCGATTCACCAATATTTAGTCGTACAGATGTTGCAATAGTAAAGGGGTTACGAGTGAAAGAAAGGCATCGCAAGAAAATTGTTATTTGAAACAACACTCGGAAGTAAATTTTAACATGAGCTGTGTTAACTTCAGTCCGGGCCTTCTTTCACATTGAACGAGATGTCAGTTCAGTTTCGTTTTAGGGAATGTGATTTTCAATTTGGATTAACTTCAAGTCACTTGATGTCTAATCTAATAATTTATCATGCACAAAGAAGCGAGTTTATAGGAAGTTTCAGGTGGACTTTGATTCATGGAGAGTGCTTCGTGCATTATGTTGAGTAGGCGTCCGAGTTGTTCATTTTAGATATCTGATCTCGAGTCAGTTTGGCCAAGTATAAATTAAATTATCAACTTTTGGTTTTTGGTTTGATACAATGAATTATTACAACTAATCTATCCATGAGGATGTAACTTAAGATTCCGTCAAACATTAACCTATAGACTTACTCTAGACCTTGAGGAATGACCCTTGCAAGATTTTTAGCCCAATGTTTTTCTGAACTCATAAATAAATATAAGTTAAAATGTCAACATGGAAAAGTACAATTGCATTAAAATTTTTCTTAATGAAACTAGTTGGATTGTCTGGAAGACCACAATGCCTCAAAATCTCACAAACATCGTCCATTTCAAATCTTTACTCATCGTCTTACACTTTCTTCATTTATAAAAATAATACAAAAGAGTTCAATATTGCACGCGATCAAAATCTTGCCCAAGTTTGAAAAATTGACTTTCTGGTACCCATAACTGCATTATATTAACTTTGAGGATGGCCTAATTTAGAGTGAATTTGTTAGTACCCTAAACAAAGTTTGCAATAGTATTGCGGGGCATTTTGTAGATATGACAATATCAATCTTAGTGAAATCCTTCAACTACCCAAGTGTTTTTTTTCCTCTTTATTTTCTTTTGTTCTCTTTCTGTCTATATTTCTTTCTTCAGCAACAACAGAAACAACAATGGTAGTTTCATAACCACCGTTATTCCTTTTTTTCTCTCTCTGTTGATGCAATATCATCGATGACCTTCGACTGGAATGGGCTACCAGAGGTAGTGCAAGGAGTTGGGTATAGAAGAAAAGATGGGTACAAACATAAGCGTGGGTTTTTTTTTGGTTTTTTGTTTGGGGGCGCGGGGGCGGGCGGGGGGGGGGGGCAGCAGAGCCATCTAGTAAATAGCCTACCAACCGTGGCAGTGGAACTAAGAGCGAGGAGTTGACAAAGAGGAAATGGTCATTATAAAATAATTATTATTATTATTGTTGCTGTTATTGTTGTTGTTATTATTGTTATTATTATTGTTGTTGTTAAAAAACGATAAGAAAAGGAAACAAAGAGGAAAATGAACTTTGGGTTAGTTTAGGGATTATACTACAATTAATATTGACACGTTAGCCAAAAAAGAAGACCATAATAATATTCCATACTTTGTTCAAGGTACGTAAAAATTCAGCCTAGAAAGGCGAGGTCCTAAAGATAATACAGCTTAGTTCAAAGTAACAAAACGCCAATTTTTTACTCAGATACTTAAAACACAAGCTTTTGGTGAATTGATTTGAACATAGTTGTATGCTGCAAATGCAACCGATGTAGTTCTTACCTGTTATCAACACCAAATGAATGCCTTGTCGCTAATTCAAGATAGTTATTTGAAGGAATCAACTGTTCCAAGTATTCAATCTCTAAATTTAGTAATTGACTGGCACATGATTTGTTTGATGGCTACAATGATAGACGCAAGTGGTGCTAGACCTGTGGATAGAAGTAAGAACAACACATGTTTCAATTCAAATAAAATTTCAACAATGCGTGGACAAACATATGTTTAATCAACTTTTACAAAATATCACTGTGAGCTCTTCTAGACTCCATTGATTGTCTTCCTGCTTCACTCGTGGCACCATATATATGAACTTCTTAAGTGCTTAAACTAAAACATAAATACACAAAATATTCGTGAAGCTCAATACGTTTATCCGTATACTGCAAAGAATAAAAAATTATTTTTTAGTGGGCACGCACATTTCAGTATATTTTATTTTGAAAAAAGAGAGGGACAGAATGAAGCTAAAACTTCTTTGCCAGTTATTATTTGAAAGTAGAACCCCTGTTCATGTTTGAGGCGATAATTGAGTTAGGTGTAAACATGCTAGGTAGATCGAGATGCTTGAGCTAAAGCCGCGCGGGTGAATTGAATAGGCTACGCCCTAATTCTTGATAACTGATGGGGCTACTTATTTATGTGACAAAACCTTGTTTCAAGCTATAGAAGCCTAAAAATGGCATCTATATTTTAATTGCCCAATGGCAAAAATAATATTCCAGCTTACGCGCTTGGGGCCTAGCAAAGTGATTAATAAAAATAAGGTCCAATTAGTGGAATAGGGTCCCAGACGAGAGCGCGAGTAAGCATGCCCCATGGGCCAACTCTAGCTGAACCGCCGATTCAACAACAAGGAGCCCAGTCATGTTTTCTCTCACTCTGAAGTTGAGACTACTTAGTTGATCCTGATTCTAGTCTGAAGTTGATTAGTCTGTCGCACTTAATTAGTCAGACTCTTAGTTAAATTATTGAACCTATTAAGGTTTAAGCTAATAAGACTAGGAATCAATCTCCTTTTCCTAGACTAAATAGGTCTATTCAACTGCTATAAAAGGGGGGCTATCCATAGGGGTTAGGATCATCGAATTGCCATAATTTAGGCATCAATGAATTCGCATAAGCTAGACACCAGAGATCACCATTGTGAGAGAATTGAAAAATTCCAAGAGATTTCTTATAGAGAGGTGAAATTCTGAGTTATCCACTCAGCGCATTGAAGCTTTAATCAAAAAAGGTAAATTAGGTGGGTCATCCTAAGGGTAAAATTTCTATATTTCTTCTACTCTTCTACTTGATCTTTCTTTTATGATTTTTGGTTTTACCATTACTAATCTACGCACACAGTAATTTGTTTACTTTACTTTCGTTCTTATTGGAGTAAAAGTTGCATCCTTTGTATTACTAATGTTGATTCGTACTAATTTGGTGCATAATTGTGTGATAGTAGGATTAAAGTTTTGATTTCCCACATTGAATAATAGAGGCCGTCAGTGGTGACGGGCGGTGATGTGATGCACGCTATTTCACCGTACCATTGCCTAGAATCTTGATCCTTGGTTCGAGAGTAAGGAGTTAAGATGATTCCCATTCTAGGATTACTTAGGGACTTTTCGGAAATTTTTTTGGAAACAAATTCATTTGTCCCCTTCGGTGTCCCTATCGGTTATGATTTGCTTCAGAAAAGCAATTGCAGTTTGTAAGTTTTTTCTAAAAGTTATCAACGACTTTACTAATGATTTAATTGAAGCTGTCATGATCGAGAGTAGGGCCTTGCACTGGCCGAGGAATCTAGGTGGGTTCCTAGTAGGGGTGTGCAAAACCGGTTCAACGGAGTTTTGGTTAACAGAAAATCGGTTAATCGGTTTTTCGGTTCAAAAAAATTCTGAACCGTAACCGAACCGAAATTTTCGATTAACCATTTTCAGTTAACCGAAAATTTCGGTTCGCCCAAAACCCGATCCATAACCAAACTGAAAATTTTGGTTAACCGATTTTTCGGTTCGGTTATCGGTTAACCCTTTACAAATAATTAAAAACTTATACTTTGTTACCTAAATTTTTTATTTTTTTATCTCTAAATTCTTTTTATAAAAATAAAACTTTGGTTACCGTTTATAAATAATAGAAAAAGTATACTTTCTTACCTAAATTTTTTATTTTTTATGCATAATTTTTTAAAAAATAAAATTATTGATGGTTAACTGAATTTCCAAATAGTCCAAACCGTAACTTAACCAAAAATCGGAAAAAATTTCGGTTCAGTTAATCGAACTGGCTTTTTTGAAAAATTCGTTCGGTTAACTAGTTTTTCAGTTCAGTTTTTTCAATTTTCAATTTCGGATTTTTTTGCACACCCCTAGTTCCTATATCACGCAGGCTGCCCCATTCTTAGAACTGGCAGCAGTCACTGCCAAGGATCATTATTAGGTGATTGGACCTAATTCTAACTTGTGAACACAACTGGATTCTTAGATCAAAACAAGGATTTAGTTTCCTTATCTATTCCTATAAATTTGCTCACTTATGATTTCAAAATAAAAAAATAAAAATTAATAGTCAGTTTTTCAAATAAATAAAAATAACTACCTATCAAACAAAATCAAACCATTTGTGCGTGGAGGACTTGCGACCCGAGATAGGTGCCCTGTGGTCATTGGTCCCTAGAGTTGCGACTCCACTAGGGACTTTTCTTAAAGTGGGTGAGATTTGAAATTAACACAGGAAATCATTTTAATTAGACTTGCATAAGGTATCCTATAGTGAAAGTTGCTGCCTTAACCGGCGGTTATGTAACGCAGCTATTACCCCACAAAAGATTAACTGGTTAACTCTGTGGGTCCACTAGACCCTACTGAGTATGCATAGATCCTTCCTTGGTCCACACAACTGAGGAAAACAATTGAAATGTACCAGTCTTGTCATGCACCTCATGGATGATGTACGAAGCATTTGGGTCGTGAGGGAACCATTCTAAACCTGACCTGAAATCCTTGTAACTTGGAACCTTGGCTTAGGTTGGAACGCATGTGTCTGCTTGAGTGTGTTCTTGCATGTTTAGCCCTTAGGTCTGTGCATTAACGCTTTAGGTCTTAGGAGAGCCCATGTTAGGAGTGGTCAATGTAGGGATTGGGGTTATGAACCAGAGCGGTGTCAAGGCCAATTGACTATAGGGGCCTCTTGACTTTGGACCCGATTAGGTTTTAACCTTAGTATGGAGAATAAAAGGTCCTAAAAGGATATTAAACCAAGCTTGAATGAGCCCGGATGGGTGTTTAAAAAAAAAAAAAAAAAAGAGTTCGCATGCTAGTAGAAATTCTAGACTATTTTAGGAAAATCAGCCGGGATTTTTTTTAGTCTGAGTTTGAGTTAAAATCTGGGAAAAAGGGCTAAGAGTCAATCTCTTAGGCCAATTAGAAACTCGGATGGCACCCAATGAGCAGTCTCTGTGCATTTAATTGAGTTTGGTCGTAGGAAGAAAATACAAGAGTCAGGATGTCTGTTTCGAAAGTCCAAATAGGAACCCGGTCAGCACCTCCGAAACTTCACTCTGTTAGACTGAATCTGGACCTAGGAGAAAGGCTACAAGGTTAGGAGATCAGTCTGGGGGGCCCAATAAGGAACCATGTCAGTATCCTCTAGGCGGAGTATAGTAAGTCTGCTTTAGGGTCTGTTCTAAGTCAGCATTCATCGTATAAAGACAGTACCTTGAGCTTTCAGCATTTGCTATCAGTTCATGGGTCGACATAGCTCATTTAGGTTCTTAGCCTATCAGTGATAGGATACTTGGGTCTAAAGAGTCATGCATAGAGTTGGAAAAAACTGACCCGATACGATTACGGACCCGAACCCGACACGAAGTTAAGTGGGTTTGGGTATGAAGTTTGAACACGTTTAGTTAAGTAGGTTGACACGGCAAACCCGTATAGTTAACTCGATTAGGTTTAGATTGAGAATCTCGACAAGAAAAAAATACCTATTTAATCCATTTAATAAAATGGTTAAATAGGTAAACCTGTTTACTATTTATTTACCGTTCACCGTTTCGTTTATAATTTCGGTGGGGATTAGGCTTTGGAGAATTAGGCTTTGTGGTTTTTTTTTATGTACTTGTTGGTTGTTGACTTCCGGATTATGTTATTAAGAATTTCAGACAATTTGAACTTTATTTGCTATTGTTTAAGACTTGACTTGGACATGGTTTGTAACTTAAATGGTTGGTTCTTATGTAAACTTTCTAGGCTAGAAAATTATGTTGCTACTGATTGTTTAACTGGAATAGTCTCTGAATATGCTGGTATCTATTAGTTAGCTGCTATGTTATTGCACTTTTGAAAGCAGCTATGCCTTAAGATGTTAGAAAATATGTAATTTGTTTGGTAAATTATTTTTGGGTTGAAGTTTGTGTTGCAATTAAATAGGTTGCTAGGTAAATGGGCAACCCGAACCTAACTCATTTTAGCTGTTTATGTAAACGGGTTAGGTTCAGATCAACCTGTTTAAATGTTAAGCGGTTGGGGTTGAACTTTTGCAACTCGTTTATTAAACAGGTCGGGTTTAGGTTCGGAAATTTTCAACCCAATTAAGTTCGACAAGAATACAAACCCGACGCGACAAGACACATTACCCGTTTATTAAACAGGTCGGGTTTAGGTTCGGAAATTTTCAACCCAATTAAGTTCGACACGAATACAAACCCGACGCGATAAGACACATTACCCGGCTCTAATCATGCATCACTATGCTCATAATGCATAGTCCATCAGTTCATATATGCCCAAAGTGCATAATGTGATCGATTATATGTTTAGAGCTATACTATTCTAGGTAGCATCCAACCATGCATTACAAGAAAACTATATAATTACAACCAATTAATTCAACAGTTCACTTTTCTTGTTGCAAAACGTGGATATTTCAAACAAGGCGGTAAACCTGCTGTAAAAGGTGGTAGTCTTGCAATGACCTAATACTCTCATTGATAAATGTATCGCGACTCGACGGAAATCCCATCAAATTTTTTCCCCAAAAAGGAGCGAGACAATTCCCGGTAATATTTTGCACACCCCAGCAAACCAACGTTGGTCAGCTCTGATGTTTTTCAAAAAGTAGAGCGGCTTTGCTCTTTCTTGGCTAAAATCCCTTAGCTCTTTGCACTACCTACTCATTCGCTATCCCTGTTGTTGGCATTGTTGCTTTTGAACTATAGCTGAAAATTCATGAGTGTTTTGAAGTTCCATTCGACCCTAATAACCTCCCCACTTGAAGTGCTCTTCAAATCTGAACTGGCATGCCTTATTTTTGCTGTAATTTTTCTTTTTAGTGCCATTTTTGGTTATGGTTTCTCTAGAAATTGAATTTGTTCTTGAAGTGCAATATAAGGGTTTTCATCCATGGAGTTTTGCGGAGTTTCCTAGTTGCGATTTCGCACAGTTCAGGTGATTTTTCAGAAGACCGACTCTGGCTCTTTAAATTGCTGTTTTAACTACACTGAATCCTTATTATAGCTATATTCCCTTGTTAATTTCCGTTTTTTCTTTGGATGCTTAGTTTTGGATTTGAGAATTTGTTTTATTGAGTAAGAGAAACTTTGTTTCTCACATTTTTAACCCACGTGGTTCTTCATGTTCGTTCAATTGACCCCCTAAATCTTAGCTTTGTCTTGATTAAATTTCATCTGATTGTAGTTTGATTGTGAGGTTCGAACTGAACATAGATTTGCTGATAGAACGCAGATAAAAGGAGTCGATAAGGCACTTAAACATTGGGGATTTGATTTTCTAGGAGTGTTCGGTTGCTAGGTGAATTGGAAAATGCTTTGTTTAATAGGTTGTTATTAAGAACCAAGGAAGTGTGGCATGCATTCAGGACTTCGTTTTTCTTTCTTATGACAATCTAAGGCATACTCTCAAATTTAGTATGTGATATGCGGGTCATTTCCACCCTTCTGAACAGTATATGCTAGTTTTTTTTTTTTTTTTTTTTTTTGATCTTAAGACTTGCTATGTTTTATTGATATGTCTGATATGACATTGCAATACAACGAAAACCCAAATTGAATTCAGTGAGAAATATGAATTTGAGTTGCATTTGACCTTAACTATGTATGTTGTGGCCGCCTCCTTTAAACTAGTTTTTGTTATGTGATTTGATCTATGAAAGTTGTGTTAAAGGAAACTCGAAATATGATGCAGTTATTAAAAAAAGGATCAGGTTAACCTTATGTGATTGGTAAACTTAATGAAAAACTGGTGGTAAATTGGCCAGTTGATCAAGTTCTAATGACTTTAGGCTATTTCAAATATGAATGTGGATGAAATGCACATAGAGGCCTACTTGCATATGATTTTGTTTCTAAGACTCATAAAAAAAAAAAAAAAGTTCTTCCATGGCATGAAGTTTGTCCAAGCAAGTTTATACCAAGTAGCAATGCCTATATCTATCATATCCTATGATTCGACTTCATAGTTAAATGGGGCTACTACATGATGCTTTTGTCAAGAAAATAATTGGCTACTAACAAGAAATGGCCATGAGATAGAGTATCTTTATTTTATCTTTCATAAAATCACCTCCTTCTGGTCTTATAGGTTCATTTCCGTTCTTCCTAAGGGACTGTATCAAAAATGCAGTTAAGCTATTAAAGCAAAAATAGATGTGACTCATGTGGGACATGATATTGAAGGATGTAACGGTCATCATAGGGGTGCCCTCTCTACAGAAAGAATTCATGAATAAATTGTGATGGAATTAAAGGTTGAATCTTTGGGGTGGTTAGTGATCAGGAAAAGAACAAAATATGAAATTGAAGGATAAAGTGCAACAAAAAGGATGGGATCTCTTCTACTTGAAATGAAGATTTACGTATCATTTGGTAGCCATTTAGCACATAAAATAGCAATTTGGTGTTTGGTCACTTGATCAACAAGAGCAGGCTACTGATTTGCAAGGATGTTTAACCACGAAAGTTATTGCTTGGTTTTGATTTTGGATAATTACTGAGTTGCTACATAGTAGAACCTGTTTTCTTATTGACACACTTAGGAACCCTCTAGTGAGAGGACAGAGCATCTAGAGAGAGAAGAAACCCTAAATTGCTTCCCTTTGTTTCTGAACATGAAACCAAAACCAAAAAAGCCTCCCGATCCATCACAGCCCCATCTTCTATGCTTCTCATTGCTTGTTTCTCATAGTTTTGCTCAAAGTGCTCTTCTATTTAGCTAGAAACCTCTGTTTTATCCCTTAATTGAACCTCATCTAATGGCCTCTATGAAATCTACTCTTCGTTATTCCCTTAGCTATTTCTCCTTTGTCCCAGTTCTGTCCTCTCATGTCTGTCCTGCTTCTCTGCAAGGACATCTGATTGTTTCCTTCACCACACCTGCTATAAAGGGTCCCGAATTTACTGCTTTTATGATTAGTATCGGTGGCTTTGCGAGCTGCTCTGCCCGGCCGAATGTCTCATCTACCATATTTGGACTTGCTATGCCTGGATCTACTTCACGTTGGAGTCGACGCATCAGGTACTACGGCTATTTGGATGAGACAAACTTTAGGTTGCAAGACAGTATGTTCCAAAACGAACTCTTTCAGAGGTCAGCCGGTTGTTGTGATGACACTGTGGCAGCTCTGATCTACGACTGTGGAACTACAGAGACATTGATTCTTCAAATTCCAGATCGCTCTGATGTTTACACTGGGCTAGAGGCGGAAGCTCATAAAGTGACGTTTCGAATCTTTCAAGACAATGGCGCTTTAAGGCTATGCATTAGCAAGATAAGTCCTTTTTTCTTCTTTGCACTTTCCCACCCTCCCTTTTTCTACTGTGAATTGCTAGAGTTCAGATCTATATTTGTGAATGATAAGCCCAACTTGAATACTGCTTGTCTGAAATTCCATCTCATAGAAATCGTAGCTCGAAATATAGAAATTTGTGGTTGTTGATGGCATTTGATTGCAATTGTTCGCAAGCTTGTTGACACTATATTAACTATAATCATGTTTCCTGGTTGCCTTGCTCCAATCTATACTCTCACTATGGTTTTAGTACGCCCTTTGTCTAGGCTTGGATTTATGTTCCTTACCTTCCTTTTAGGTACATTTCTGAGCCATTGCGTATTAATTCACTCTTGTGTTCGTTTTGCTAAGGTAATCTCCTGCCCATGTATGATGTGGGAGATGGAGATCTGTATCTTCATTTCCAAATCATCTTTACAGAAGTGCCCTTTTCGGGATTGGACCTTTATTTTTGTTATTAATATTGTAATAACTATTAAACTTGAAAAGTTGACATTCGAAAAACCATTTTATTGTACAACTATTATTTGCTTTCGGAGATCATTGCGCTCCTGTATGTTTGACAAAGATGCCAACACATTTGCTCTTAGTCGTAATGCCCATATGCAAATTTGGCATTTTGGCTCAGTCTCAACTGACGTTGACTTATGGCGAACTTTATACATTAGTACTTATATTTTTCACTGTATTTGTTTATGTTTTCTATTTCGCTCTTAGTTTTGGGGGAATGTGGAAAATCCCTTTTGGTTTTTCCCGCGACCCAGTCTTCTAAGGCTTAAGAATGATTGAACACGGTCCCAGAATGATTTATGCAGGCTATTTGCACGTTGTATGCCATTAATGATGTCACATACGGACAGGTTCCCGCTGGAGGGGATATTACAAAGTTAGTTTTTTCATGAAAGTCGTATGTTGGAATGTCCAAGGCGTTAAAAAAACACAGGTTGTTCAAGAAGTGAAGTTCCTGGCAAGAACTCACAAGCTGATATGCTGTTTCTATTAGAAACTATGGTTAATGAATCGAATATACGACGGATTCTTCCCCTAATGGGATTTGATCATTTGACTTTGTTTCACCAGTTAATCACTCTGGCGGCATAGCTGTTCTTTAGAATAACAGAAATATTCAAGCTTCAGTCTTACTAAAAGAAACTAGAGCTATTTATGTGTTAATTCATGACCCAGATAAGGTGCAAAATTCTATTATTTCAGGAATTTATGCACCGGCACAAACTAGAGATAAAAATGATTTTTGGAATCATTTAGTTGAGCTTAATAATGTTATCAATTTACCTTGATGTCTAATAGGCGACTTCAATGAAATATTGTGTCCTAATGAAAAATTAGGAGGCCAACCTCATGCTACTATTAGATTTCATCGTTTAAGTAACTTTTTATCTGCCATTAATGCTGAATATGTTCAAGTATCAGGACGGCTATTTACTTGGAAAAAAAGATCCACACTCACCTCATTTATGAAAGATTGGATAGAACTATGATTAGAAAAGATTGGAATACCCTGTACTGTAATGCTTACGAAATACATGGTACCTTCTCTTGCTCTGATCATTGTCCTATTGTTATGTCTACTCAAACTCATATACCAAAAGCTAAGGCTTTTCCCTTTCGGTTTCAAAATTTTTGGATGAGATATTAAGATGTTGATGTTATTATCCCTCGAAATTGGTGATATAACCACTATGGAACCAATATGCATAGAGTTATGCAGAAACTAAGATATGTTAAACATGATATTAAAGATTGGTCCAAAAGCTACTTTGGGAATCTCAATGATAAACTCAGCAAGAACGCAGTTAAAATAGATTATGTGGAGGAGAGATTGATAGCTAATCCTAACAGTCATAGATTTAACTCATGGATGCAATGATTATTGAAACAACGAGAGAAAATGATGTTGTTCAGCCAAAAATATTGGGGGAAGTTAGCACGAAAAGAATGGTTAGTAAACGGTGATAGAAATTCTAAGTTCTTTCAAAATAAGGTTAATGCTAGAAGGAAGAGGAAGTTAGTCATGAAATTACAGGATGATTGTGGCATTTGGATTGATGATCACAAAATGATTGCTGAGAAATTCATTTCAGATTATAAGCAGAGATTCAAATCCACGCATCACAATGCCAGAGTATTGTCGAATTTAGGGCTATCGAAATTAATTTCAGAGCTCGATAATAATGAGCTTATTAAACTTCTAAATTTAGAAAAGGTTAAAACTGCCTTGTTTAGCATTGATTCTAATAAGACACCAGGACCAGATGGTTTTGGTACGGGTTTCTTTAAGAACTACTGGGAAATCATCAAGAAGAATCTTTTTAACTGTATTCTTGAATTCTTCTTAAATGGCAAAATCCTTAAAGAGATTAACCATACCTTTCTCGCTCTTATTCCGAAATCCAATAATCCTTCACAAACTAGTCATTACAGGCCCATAAGTTTATGTTCTGTGATTTATAAAATTATTTCGAAAATACTAGTTAGCAGGTTGAGACCTCTACTAGACCGTATAATTTCTCCTTTCCAAAATGCCTTTGTGCCAGGTAGATCTATTCATGATAATATTCTGCTAACACATGAAATTATGCACAAATTTAAGAACCTTAAAACTAAGACTGCTTGGACAGCTATTAAATTAGACATGGAGAAAGCATACGGCAGAGTCGAATGGGATTTTATATTAAAATGTTTTCAAGAGCTAGATTTCCACCACTTGGAACTCATGGATTAAACAATGCATCTCTTTAGTTTCATACTCAATCATTGTTAATGATGAACCTAATGGCCTTTTTATCCCAACAAGAGGGATTAGATAAGGGGATCCTCTTTCCCTCTATTTATTTATTATTTGTATAGAAGTCTTAAACAATATGCTTCTAAAAGAAGCTAATGCCCTAAGGTCTGGAATAGGAGTTAAGATCTGCCCTTCGTCTGTCAAAATTCCATGCCTACTTTTTGCCGATGATTGCCTATTGTTTTGCAAAACTAATCTAGCAAGTTGTACTAAACTAAAACGTATCCTTGACTTCTTCTGTTCAACTTCAGGACAATTAGTCAATTATCATAAATCTGCATTGACTTTCTCGTGTAATGCGACTAATACATAACAGCAACTAGTTCAATATTCTGCATAGAGAGTCGCTGGGCAAATATCTAGGATGCCGTATTTTCCAGGGTCGACCTTCTTACTCAACTTTACAAGATATTATCAATAGAGCAACTACAAAATTAGAAGGCTAGAAAACAAACAGTTTGTCTAAAGCAGGTAGAACAGTTCTCATACAATCACATTTAGATTCACTCCCAGCACATACAATGCAATGTTTTGAGTTACCATCAAGTACTAGTAAATATCTAGATAAATGTAATAGAGAATTCTTCTGGAAAACGTCCAACACAGAAAAAGGTCTCCCACTTATATCATGGGATAAGGTTTGTAGGCCCAAAAGCAGAGGCGGGTTGGGGTTACGGAAAACAGAATCTGTCAATAAGGCCTTTTAGTGTAAATTGACCTGGAAAATACTTACTAATGTTCCTAGTCTTTAGGTACAATCTATGCGGGCCAAGTACCTATGTTCTACAAATCTATTTTGTTGGACACGAAAAAATACAGATTCGCCAGTTTGGAAAAGCATACTGAAATGCAGGGCTCTTCTATAAAAGGGTATTATCTGAAAAATAGGCAGAGGGGATGAGATCTCCTTTTGGTTTGATAATTGGATTGAAAACAGAAATTTAGTTGAGATCTTGGGTGTGTCCGAAGATAGTGTTGCCCACCCTGAAGTCAAAGTTTGCGAGTTTATTCAGGATAACTTAGAATGGGATGTCCCCAAACTAAGACAATTCCTCAATAATCATCATGTTATACAAAAGATTCAGGGTATCACCATACCCATCCATGAAACTAGTGACTCCTTTTGTTGGGGGTTAAATAGCACATGTAACTTCATCACAAAATCAGCTATATGGGCAGCTCATGACTTCCAAGTGCATAACTTATCACCTTGGTCATACAAATGAATTTAGAATATTGATACCTTGCCTAAAATCAAAGTCTTCCTTTAGCAGCTTTGCCATAAATCCTTACCTGTAAGAGGTATTCTTCTTAAAAGGGGGCTTAATATCAATCCAGCTTGCCCGCTCTGCCTAGGTGATATTGAGTCCATAGAACATCTCTTCAAAGATTGCCAAACGAGCAAAAAAGTTTGGGATATAGCAGCAAAGCATCAATGGCTTCCATCTATCTTTTCTCCTGCTGGATGCCAGGATTTTTCACATTATATGAACAAGATACATTCTTCCCACAATCCAAAATTGGAACAGAAATTCTCATTTATCTTGTGGAGTATTTGAAAATCTAGGAATGCAATAGTTTTCAATAATGAAATTCTTAATCCTGTTGCATGCCTAATTCGAGCAAAAAAAAAGTTTATACAGAGTGGAGAATCC
The DNA here is from genome assembly GCA_029747015.1 of Carnegiea gigantea. Classification (NCBI taxonomy): domain Eukaryota; kingdom Viridiplantae; phylum Streptophyta; class Magnoliopsida; order Caryophyllales; family Cactaceae; genus Carnegiea; species Carnegiea gigantea. Next base: position 53,668 of record JAKOGI010002991.1, on the reverse strand, counting down.
GAACTTGTATGTCGGGTGATCATTTTATTGGGGGACCTTCTTCTTCCCCTACTCCCTCCCTTCATATGGTTAGGTGGATGCCCCATCACCAGGATTCATCAAACTCAATTTTGATAGATCCCTCATCAACTCATCAGCAGTAGGGGGCTTCATCATCCGGTATTGGACGGGAAAACTTCTAAAGGCAGGGGCGACGTATTACGGTGATACATCTAGCTTAGTTGCAGAAGTGAGAGCATTACGAGGTGGACTACGAGCAGCAATTCAGGCAGGATTCAGAAAGATAGCTATTGAAGGTAATAATAAGATAGTGATTCAAGCACTGAAAGGAAAGATCCAAATTCCTTGGAAAATATCAAGTATTATCAAAGACATACATATCTGGTAGACTCAAGGTATCAATTTACTCATCACCTAAATTTTCACGGAGGCAAATATGGTAGCTGATTGGCTTTCCAAGTTTAGACACTCGGTTACAAAGTCCTTCTCTTCGAACTCTTGTTTTCCTCCTGCTCTTAGGGCTATTTTGCCAGATGATGTAGTTGGGCGTACTCTTGTGAGAAGAGGCACTTAACACCCCCTTTTGGTTCTATTTACCCTTGTTTTAAAAAAAAAAAAAAAACAACATAGTAGAACCTTGAATTTAAGGTGCTCTTGGCTTATCCCTTCTTTGTTCTAAGTTGTATGCTTTTTCAACAATTGTCTATATATATGTCACCGTGATGATTTAATTATCATCCTTGTAATTATATAATGTCTTGTGAATATAAACGAATGAGTTTCAAGGTTCATAATATATGCAATTAATCGTTTTTCCCCATTTGAATGTGCTGTTATTAGGTGCCATTTTCATCATTGAATTGTATAGAATTGCAACCAAAAACCAGTAAGGATTCCTTGAAGCCTAAACCTGAGCAATAGCTGGGTATGACCTCTCGGATGAATGTTAGTTTACAAATGCAACGGAACATCAAGGCCTTCTTTTTTCTTTTTAAATTTTTTACTTGCTCAAGTCCCATATATTGTATATGTACTTTAATATTGGATGGGTATGTAATTGGCACATTATTATTTTGTACAAAAATAAATTATTGCTATTATTACTTCCTCTGATATACTGTTGAATCTCATAAATGTTGATCCACACAATTGTGATATTTAAAAACAATGTGCAATTGAAAGTACTATCCATTAGGACCATCCCAAGAAACAAATGGCTCTTGCATAAAGTATTCTTTATGACAAGATGCTAAACTCTTCACCATTGACAATGTTATCTACAACGAGTTGGAGAACTTGTCGCCATTGGTAGTATTATTTATGATGAGACGCTAGACTCATTGTGAAAGGATAAAATTACAATGAGTTCATAACCCTATTAGAGATACAATTTGCTCTTTTGCGACCATGCTTTTTCTGACGAGTCACAACCGAGCACGTTTCTTATTGTGAAAGGCTTTTATAACTTGTTTTTAGGGCTTTTACAGCAAGATTTCTCATTATAACTGATAGCTTTCCTTGTAGTGCTTCATTAGGACTTAGATATCTAATCCTTGCATAAGTTCATGATCTATGCATCATATTCCCAATGTCTAGGATTCATGCATGAGTCCATATAGATCCATCTATAGGCTTAAACTAGCCAATTCTAGGCAAACTAACCCATAGTTATCCTTAGGCATGGTCTAGGCCTATGAGTTATATAAGCTTCACTTAGACTCAACTAAAGGCCATAGGTTAGCTTTCTAACCCCAACTTAGGACCCAATCTAGGGTAAGGCCTGATTTTAACCTAAATCCAACATCTTAACCCCATTTATTCCCATGACAGTGTAAACGTTCAAGTCCACCAAGTCATTGTTTCTTTCTTATCTGACCGCAAGTTAGTAACCATTTCTTTTAGGCACTTAACCACTGATGTTGACCTTTCATTTCCATTATTCACTCTTCTAAATCGCTGCCTTGTTGTTCAGAATAAAGAGGACTAAGACAGTATAAAAGTGAAGCCCATAAACAAGGACACTTCTATCTCAAAGAAGAGCACGAGGGGACTCAACCAGTTAGGTCAAGGCCATATTCTAGGTCAAAGTCTAATACTTCACCAATGCTCATGGCAGGAGCTAATGAACTAATTCAACTCATGAAGATGCTCGAAAAAATGCATTAGACTCGATAAAAGTGAGAAGAAGAGGGAACTGATGGCCACTACCCTCCAATTCCTTATCAAGGATATCCCAATGGATAATGGTGAGAAACCTTACAACGAAGAAAGGGAATATGAAGGGAAGGGAGAGCCAGGTAATAAGAAGAATGAAGAAGAAGGGGAAAAGAGGACTCATACTGATCATGCATAGATTGTATAGAATAGCTGCTTAAGGAATCCTTGATATTTAACAATTACTTTAATTATTATTCTGAATTCACTTCAATCCTAAAGGAAAGTTACCTACAAAATTCATCATGATGGACATCAAATTTCATGGGACTAAGAGCTCTCACCACTATGTGTTAGTTCCATAACTCTAAAAGGAATTGACAAGGATTTTATCCACATCATATTTCCTTGGACATTCGATTAGAATTTGATGAGGTGGTATAATTGTTGTCTTAAAATACCGTAAGTACACGATGCCAATTAGTTAGCAGCCGGTAAGTACAGGACGTATCTACAGGGTACTTGCCTTCGATTACCAGAACTAGTTCAAACACTCAATCTAGGTCAAATCAAGTTGTGGGTTTGTATTTAAACCACAAAGATATTAGCAACTCACAAATTGAATAGAACACTAGAATATTAAAACACTTAGGTTGAGATATCAACACAATTATGCGAGTGAATCAGTTATTAACCCCAATCAAATGGAATTAAGCATGTGTTTATGAATGGATAGATTGCCAATTAAGCCCATCTCCTCCATCTCTCAAGGGTCAAAGACTAATCCTACAACTAAAGCCACCTTTTTTCATGGGACTAAGTCGAAGGATTATAAAGTCTACAATCTCTGATCCCAATTAGAACTTCAATTATTTTCATATCAAAATTCTAATTGTCTACTAAGTAACACTAGGTAAAGATTCCATATTTCAACACTCCCCTAAACCTGAATAATAATGGATGAATGCTCTCTCGAGCAATTCATCGAGTACGTGGTGCGTAAATTAGAATTCATAATCACAAGCATGAAGAAAACAAAGGTTTGGGGCTAATTCATGATTCAATAAACATAATTAGCTTAAATCCCAACCTAAGTTGGGAGATTAGCCACGCGTCATCATCGAAACAACCAAATCAATTGAAGGAAACAGAAACATAAATCGCATAGAAACCTAGAACAACAATAAAAAGTAGATAAAGAATAAAGCAACTCACTTCAATTAATCATCAAGTAAATATAAATCGATCCTCCAAGCAACGAATTCAATGCAAAGATGAAAGTCAAAATGCTGATGAAAACCTAAAAATTGCCTAAGAGAAAGTGACTAAAGGGAAAACCTCGAATAATGCTCAAAACAACCTCGAGGAAATTTTAAGTCGCACAGGCGGAATAGGGTGGCACAACCGGCCACTGATCAACATGTGGCACGATGTGACCATGCCACATCATGGGCCGTGCTACGAGTTGGTTAGTCGTGGCATGGTTGTGCCTTCTGGCATGGGGTACCAAGCCCAATCTTTGGAAGTTCCATGTGACGCTGATTGAACGCTTTCCTAACTTTAAACTTGCCTCTGTGGCACTCCCTTCTGCTAATTATCATCAATCCTTTCATTCCTTCAGTAGAACTCCTGAAAATCCAAAAAGATGTTAGATGAGTGAAATATATACTAAATGAGGCTGATATGAACCTTTTTCAACACAATCAAACATGAAAACACGGGGAAAAAAGGATCAAATTGGGGCTAAAACAAGGTCCAAATATAGGTTTATCAATAATACTATAGACCGACGAAAGGCATAAACTATAAGGAATTCGTGTATCAAGATTCATACAATGCTAACCTATTAGTTACACTTAGGGGCTTGGAATTAATCCAGCAAGATGAAAAGGAAGGATTTTTTTGACTTTCTTAATCGATGGACGGCCAAGGGCACCCATATGGCGGATTAACCCTCAGAGGCTGATCAAGTGAGGTTCTTTATCAGAAACCTTCAACCCATATGTAGACAACATCTAAAATTTACATCATTTGAGAACTTTACAATATTAAGGAATGTTGGCATGCTTGTAAGAAAAGAATCGGCTAGAGAAACACCCATAAAAGCTATAAGCAATTGGAATGGAGACAATCAAAATAAAGATAAGAAAGACAAAGGCGCTAGAAATAAGGATGTGAATACTCTAGATTTCTACAATGAATACACTCCTATTAGAACCGCCCATGCTCAAGTACACAATAAGGGAATCAACCCTCTTAGCTTGCATGATAGCATTCTAGCCATTTCAGACCACCAAAGCAGAAAGTGAAACCCGTCTATTCATATAATGAGTATAGTTGAGCCTATGTCCAAAATGCCTCCACTCAAAGACCTTGAGTTCTAATGAATTTAGAAAATATGATGTCTTAATCCCCTGCCATGTTTAGGTTATAGTCATATGTTAGGTCCTAGAGTCCTTCACTTTCTTTTCCATCATGAATTCAAGTCTAATGTAGGCTTGATTTATTAATAGAATCATCTCCTTCATTAGTTATTTTGCATATTCTTATATAATTGTTTGCTAGGATGCTTACGTTTGATGACCAGTCCAAGGTTATTAAAAAAAGGGTATAAGGATCCACCTCTCTGGGAGTGCGATCCCCATTAATGGCTAGGTGTCGTGCACTAGTTATTTTTATGTTTTTTTGGAAATTATACATTTTTAATTTTTTAATTTTTATGTTACAATTTTATACGATGCTGGATTGCAGGCTCACAGAAAGTGACCTAGCCAAAGAACCTAGTTGGGTTCCCTAGGCAGGACTTGGTCCATCTCTACTAGACTGAGGTACTGGCAGTTTCCTTGGCCTAACCTAGAATCAAGATACAGGCCTGATCTAGGATCTTGGGCAGGTTCCCAGGTTAGGTCAGGTACGCTGGTTTAGGTACACACAGATTCTACAACTAGATCCTAATCTGCTTTTCTTCAGCCCGGCAGTGCATGAACTAAAGCTACTACGATAGGCTCTTGGAAAGGCCCCGAATAATCCCTAGTGTAGGGACCCATCCTAACTCCTTGGTCTTGAATCAAGGTTCTAGATTCGGGGCAAAGACACGTTGATGTCATGGAGAGCACCCCATGAACGCCCGTCGTCACTGACTACCTCTACTAATTAATATGGGAAATTAAAACGTAATCATACTAACATATATCCATGCAACCAATTAGAATCATTCATACAATCATGCATACAGGTACAAACTTTAGTCCAATGCAAACAAAGTGAAGTAAATAAATTACTGCAGATAGAGAACTACCTAAAGACCACATCTTGGGTAATTTAGCATTAAAAATCATAAACAAGGAATAGGGTAGAAGAGTAGGGAAGGATAGAGTTTTTGCCCTCCTAATAACCACCTGAGTCACCTACAAACTCGGTAGAGTGATGCCTTTTTAATGGCTAATTGATTCTCTATCTCTAATATGCAGAGTATTTCTTTCCTAAATTTTAAGGATCTCTATCTAATTATTTTCATGTGTTTTGATGCCTTTAACTAATTTGATGCACTAGCTAATGCCTAATTCATGCCAATTCGATGCTTGCCAATTGATACCTCTAACCCCTTGGGGTAGCCCCCTATTTGTAGTGGTTGAGGGGATAGTCTGAATTAGTTTAGAAATAGGAGGCCTAGTCTAAGTCCCAATCCTATTAAGTTTAATCTAAATAGGTACAATAATTCAACTAGGATTCTCACTAATTAGTCTGAATAAACTAATTAGACTAGAATTCTAGTTAATTAACCCCATTTAGAAAAAAAGAACTCAAAAAGAGGGAGCTTGAATGGGTTTCCATTTAGAGGACCCTACCCATTCTTGGAGGCAGGAACTCACCCGGGTTCCTACACTGGCTTGTAGATAACCCAATTTATTTTGGCTATAACTTTTATGTATGACCTTCGTTTTGAGTTATTCTTTTTTTCCTTGAAATCCTATTGAGTCTAGCTTATAATAAAGCTAATTTTGTAATCTTTAGATAAGTGAGGGATAGGATATAAGCAAAATAGTGAAAAAGTGTCATTTTCAAAACAAGCGCACATATTCGACTTATATCTTTTCCGTTCCTTATCGGACTTTGGTACATAATATGTTATTAGAAAGCTCATGTAATGAAGAATTTTGACCTTTAAACTAAAAAGATTTATATTCTCTAGAGTGGATCTCAATTAGATACGAAACATTATCGATTTGGATATATTTGGGCTTCTTGGGCTCTATTAACCTTTTGGACTCAAATTCTAGGATTATTGTGCGGGACTAAGTACACAAGTTTGGTCTAACTTTTTTCTCTAGGAAATATAAAATAGAATATCATTTTTAGGCATCTACAATTAGCCCCCACTTTGATGGAGCCTGGGTAAGGCGAAGGTCAAAGTAATAGTCTTCACTTGTAATCGCCTATTTGACTTTGATGATATAAAATCCAAGCCTGGCCATTAAGGTCCTAAGATTTAGTGCCCACTAACTTTCATGATGAAGCCTAGGCACTGAGGATCATAAGACTTCACACCTGCTAACTTTGGCCGTGACATTCCTCGATGTTAGAAATCCCAGCCTGACTGCTGAGGTTCTTGATACTTGGCGCTTGCTAGCTTTCGCCGTGATAGTGACTGATGTTAGAAATCCAAGTCTGAACAGTGAGGGTTATGAGATTTGATGAACACCAACTTTCGCCGTGATGGTGGCTATTGCTAGAAATCCAAGCTTAGCCACTGAAGATCCTGAGACTTAGCGCTTGCCAACTTCATCATGACAGTGGCCAATGATGTGGAAATCTAAGCCTAGTCGATGAGGATCCTAAGACTTGTCGCCTTCCAACCTTCATCATGATGGTGGCCGATGATATAGAAATCCAAGCCTGTCTGCTGAAGGTCCTTAAACTTAGCACTCGTCAACTTTCACCGTGATTGTGGTTGATGTTAGAAATGCAAGCCTGGCTCTAGGGGTCATGAGGCTGGGCACCTATCAACTTTCACTGTGACAGTGGTCAATGATGTAGAAATCAACCCCTAGCTACTGAGGGTCCTGAGACTTGGCACCCACCAACTTTCGTTGTGACGGTGACCAATGATGGTCATTGTGTCGTGAGCTAGCAGTGAGACCTTAGTGGTATGGAAGCCTAAAGATCTGTTACCAGATTCTTGAGAACTTGACGGCATGTGAGCATGAAGGCCTATAACCAGATCCTTGTAAACTTAGATGTGCTGAGGCTTGAACACCTTTTAGTCAGATTGATGGGGTTTGAGCCTAAAGAACTGTGGATAGATCCCTGTGAACTATTTGGCATTTGAGCATGATGGTTGATCCTTGAGGACTTCATGACATGAGATATTGAGATGTCAAACCTTCAAGTTTGACCCCCTTTTTTAAGTCGCTTAGGCATCGAAGTGAGCTCTTTCTGATGGTAGACTATAGAATGTGAAGATGTCCTGGATGATGAGGCATCCTTTTTATAAAGATAAAGAGGATGATGTGTCATTTGTGACTAGATCATCTCGACCTTAAGTTCTTGACAGGGTTTATATCTTTTGTGATGATTGATGCTTATGCAAAGCCCGCTTTGAGGTTGGAGTCCCCACTTTGACTAAGCCTAATTAAGGTGATGGTCAAAGTATAAATGTCTTTTATGACAATTGTTTTTGTCGTCTTGAGAACCTTTGATGTAGATTCATGGCTAACTAGGATTGTGTGCCCTTCTTTTATAGTCGTTGTGTAGGCTTATTACACTCTTCTTTAATCAAGGGTTCCTAAGTGGTTAGGGTGGAGGATGTCTAACAAATATGCCAAAGACTTATGAATTAATGTATATGCACTTACTAGCCTAAGTAGGACTATGCAGGCATAGTCATAACAACTATATAGACTTGATTATGCTGACTACATAGGTATGACTATGCTGACTATGCAAATATGCGATTACCTAAACTCGTATGTATAGAGGTCTCATACTAAGTTTAGGGTCCATTGGATAAGGCCCGATTAAGGTACATATAACTCATAGGTTAGTCACGGTGATACTCTGTGGCCTAGTATAAGGGGTAAAAAATTAGTCGACCTTTGGGTTAGGCCATGTCATGGGTCATAAGTTGCACAAGATAGGGAATCTTTCTTTTAATGGATGGAGTATCCTTTAATTTTGCATTAAAGTGCTCCTGTTCTGAAAAAGCCCAATTTCTGTTTACTATAAAAGAAACCCTACATTTGAGATAATAGTGATAGCTAAGATGCTTTTGCTAGTTTTAGTTGAAGTAGCCCCCAATTAAGTAAAGTAAGGGCTTATTCTTTTCGTTGGAAAATAGGGGTTGAAAAGTGAGTTAAATTGGGTTGAAGTGAGTTGAACTGGGTTGAAGTGCATTGAAGTAGGCTGAAGTGGGTTGAAGTTGATATATTTTTTATATGATGGGTAGAAGTTGGTTAAAAGAGTGAGCTGAAGTTGGTTGAAGTAGATTAAACTAGGCTGAAGTGGGTTTTAATTGATTTTTTTTATTGAATTTTATAAAGTGGATTGAAGTTGGTAAATTGAAAATTTCCAACAAAAAGAACAGGGCCTAAATGTGATCCTTCCCATGTTAGGAAGATACTTTTGTTGGTGTTGCCTAGAGTAGCCACTAGCTCAATACGAATCATCTCCTTGTTAGGAAATGTTTACCATAAAGAGAGCCCTCAGGAAATGTAGCAGAGCCCATGTCTTTCATAATGGGTGAGTGCTAATTTGAGAAGGCTAAGAATATGGAATGAGGATTCACTCTTGAATTTATAGTTATAGTTGAGACCAAGAATCCTAAATTTTAGGAATGGAATGGTGTTAGGGGCTATGTTGATTGATAAGTAATGGTAAAGTTGGTCAATGGTTGGTTCAACTCTGATTCGATGAATACAGATAATGAAATGCTTCTTTGTCCTGAAAAACAAAGGTTTTATTTCATTCTCCTTTTGCCTGGTCTGCCTTTTTAGGTTTTCGGCCAGCTGCTCTCTCTCTCTCTCTCTCTGTCTCTCTCTTGAGACTAAAGAACTTAATTAAGATGTCTCTTTATGAAAAAGAATCTCTATAGTTGGGCCTCACAGGGATTACTCATGTATCCAATGTGGAATCAGGCCAGTCGTAGTTTAAGAATAAGAACACGTAGCTTAACGGATAAATGCCTCTAGGCGGACTTTTTAAGGTAGGCCTTTGGGTTAGGAAGCGAAAGGAAGGGAATCAGCATAAAGGCTCAAGCAACCCTTATAAAATTCCTAAGTATGCATGGGCAATGAAGTTTATCCTAAACCAATAAGTTTTCCTTTCTTTTCTTATTGTTCTTGTTTTCAAACCCTTCTTCTTTGTTTGTTTGTTTTTTTTGGACGGGACCGTTTGGTCCAAACTTTTTTAAAAATTTCTAATTCATATTAAGATCGCCTATAACTAACTCCTATTCCTTGGTTAGGTTAGATGAAGTTAGCAAAGAAATAGGCTTATTTGAAGGCTCAAAAACGGTTCCAGGTGGAAATTTATCCAGTTGAATAAAAGGTATTAATGTGGGTGGCCAAAGGAGGCCTCCTATCCTAGTATATCCTTAAATCTACATGGTTTATTTCTAATTTTTTCCTTCTTCAAATAATGGATTAGAATCCTTAGTCTTTTTTTTTTTAATTTTTCTTTCTCTCCTTTTGGCTAGCTTGCCTTTTCAAGTTTTCAAGCTAGCCCCTCCTTTTCTTTTCTTTTTTTCCCCTTCTTTTTTTTTTCCACCTCAGTTTGTCATAGGACATAAACATTCCATAAAAAAGAATATCAGAATATGCAAAACAACTAATGGAGGAGAGATTTTATTAGTAAATCAAGGTTACATCAGACTTAGATTTATGACAAAAAGGAAAGTGAGTGACTCTATGACTCAACAACATGACTATGGTTTAGGACACATCACATCTTCTAAATTTAATAGAACTCACGGTCACTTGTATGGTGCTTTTTGGTCCTAGATTCAACCATCCTCATTATGTGAATAGATAGGCCCCACTTTTCGCTTTAGTGGCTGGAATGTCATCATGCAAGCCAAGCAGGCTCTTACCCTTCATGGGTCGTTCCAATAGGTATGTATTTGGCATAGCTATCTAGAGCATGCACCTCCTTACTTGTGGGGTCTTTGTCTTTCTTGTCAATATTCTAATAGTTTCCCTCTCAATTGCTACCGGTCTTGGCAAGCACCTCCCTAGCTAATTCTTTCCCTAACAGCATGCCTTCAGTCGTCAGTGTAGTGAAGTTTTCAAATGGCATGAATGACAGGTGCTATCTGTATGTGGGCTGGAGGTTTCTGATGAACAATCTTGCTTGATTAGCCTCTGAGGGTCGGTTAGTCATATAGGTGACTTTTGCCCTCCATCAAGTAAAAAAGTCATGAAAGCTTTCCTTTTGCTTCTACTTAGTTAACTCTCAGTCTCTGCGTATAATTGGTAGGTCAGTATTATATAAATACTAATGTAAATATTCCTTATAGAGATCATTCTAGTTTGTGACATTTTGTGGGTTTGTAGTATTACCCCTCCTCATTAAATCCTTGTCGAACATCCAAGAAAATATGATATGGAAGATGTCCTTGTCAATTTCTTTTAGCATCATTGCACTAAAGAAAATTCCACATATGATAGTCAGGATTTTCAGTTCCATGGAACTTGATGTCTGCCATAGTGAATTTTGGGGGTAGTTTTCCTTTTGGGCTAGGAGTGAATCCCGCATAATCATTAAAATAATTAGTGAACATGGAAGAGTCCCTTAGCAGTTGTTTTATTCGATCTACTCGTGGATCGATTTGAGTAGTGTTCTTCTCTCCTTTTCTGCACTTCTTCTTGTTATCTTCCTATCCTCCATCGTGAGGTTTCTCACCTTATTCCTTTGAGGCGCCGTTAATAATAATTTGGAGGGTAGTGGCCATTAGTTCTATATTGTTCTCACTCTCATCCAGTCTAATTTGTATTTTTCTACCATCTTCAGAATTTGGGCTACCTTATTACCATTCCTAGCCATCAAAATAGGTATTGTGTTAGACTTAGACTTGGACTTTATTTTTAACCCAATAGGTAGAGTTTCTTTAGACTCTTCTTGGGATAGAAGTTTCTTAGTTTGTGAACTCCACTCATTGCCTTCTTTGTCTTCTTTATCCTAAGCAAGAAGGTGACGACTTAGAGACGTGGAATGTTATAAGTGGTCAATCATGCTAGATATGGGTTAAAGGAAATGATTAATGACTTGCAATTTCAAGAAAAGGAGACAATGGCTTGATATGCTTAAAGGTTTAGGGTGAAATGGGGTTAAGATATGAGGTTTTAGGCTGAAATTGGGCTTTGTCTTAGATTAGGTCTTAAGTTGGGCTTAGAGAGCTGACTTATAAGCCTACGTCGCACTCAAGTCTTTCTAAGATGAATCACATGCCTATACTAACCTAAGTATGATTGCTGTTTAGTTTGCCTAGAATAGGCTACTTTTGGCGCATGACTATATCTAAATAGACTCATATAGGTAACCTAGATCTAGGAAATATGATGCTTAGATCGTGAACTTGTGCATGGGATATCTAGGTCTTACTTGGACTTATGCATTATAAATATGATACAAGATTAGATGCAACCTAAATTGGGCCTGTGTTCTAAAGGTCTAACGGGCCATAGTATGCATCTTGGGCTTAGATGAACTCATAGACTATACATGATGAGGCTTAAAAATGCATGAATCTTTGACCTCAAGTATCCTACAATTGATGTACTAAGAACCTAAGGCTCTATTTAGACCTTGAAAAATTGGGTGGAAAGAAAACCATTTGGGAAAGTAACTTTTTGTCTTGTGTTTGGTTTACAAAAAATTACAAAGAAAAAAAAATGGAGGAAAATTAGGCGGAAAAATAATTACAAACAATTAATGAAATTTTCCTTATAAAATTGTGAGGAAAGTTTGGGAAAGGTTCCCAAAATAAATTTCCCAAAATAAATTTCGACCGCCTCTAACCTAGCACTATTTAGATGATATCAATATGATTCAAGTAATTCATCAACATTCAAATTCCTCATCCAAATTCTTGTATTTTTTATCAATCCAAACAAGAGAAAAAAAACTCAATTTCTCCCTACTTTTTTTTCCTTCACATTTTTTTTCCCCTCAACTTTCTTTCTACTAAACTTTCTAAAGACCAAACAGAGCCTAAATAAAACTATTTTTGATTTATGGACCTAGTGCTAACATTGAGAGCCCAGAATTTCAGTTTCATGCTTATGAATTAATGCATACTCTAAAGGGATAAAAGACCTAACCTAACTGGATCTCAGCTGGGTTCTAATCAGACCCAAACTTACCCTTTTTTTAAATTTTGACTCCCTATATGACTCTATGTATGCCAATTGATGAACCCTAGTAGTTGGACCCTAAGGGATCCTGATCAGGTTCTGGGCTAAATATAGCCTCCCCTTTGGCCCCAGACGCAGACTACCAATTTCTTCTTTTTTTTTTTTTTAAAATCCCGATCAATAATTTTTTTTTAACCACACCTGATACTTCTATATTAGAATTAGAACCTTTCTTATATTCTAGATTAAGAATCTTACTAGGACTCGATTGGCCTAAAAATCACTTTCAGTGCCTGATCCAACTCTTAAGACTTTAGATTTGGCCAAAACTAGTTTTCTAGACTGGGGTTAGAATCCTTTATAGCTTCTAGATCAAGAGTCCTATTAGGCCTGAATTAGCTCAAAAATCATTTTGGTTCCTACCTCAATTCCTAGACTCCTTTGTTTGTCTAAAACTAGTACTCCAAACTGAAATTAGAATCCTTTTCAGATTCTAGATCAGGAGTTCTACCAGGACTTAATTGGCCAAAACCTTCTTGGCTCATAATCCGATTCCTAGGCTCAGTCTTTTCCTAGGCTGGGCTCGCATGGATTCACAGTATTAATGCATAGTCTTTGGGGCTAAGAAACAGTTAAATCACACAAAGTAACGTTGCATTCCAAGTTATACACATGAGTTCTAACCGAGATAAGAGTTTTATGTTACAGAGCTTTTAGGTTTGGTTTCGAATAGTCTTCTCATGCCCCAACTCTTTGTATGCCACTAGATACATGGTATGACTAGACATTTTGTGTGCTTCCTCGAGTCTTACAGACTAGAAACGTATGTCATGAGTAGGTGTGTTTGCCCAGTCGGAAGTCTAAATTGAGCCATCGAGTGGCCAACGACTTTCCTGTGAAGTAAAATCAGGGTTTCGCCTAGAGATGTTGATCCTCGGTAAGCAGCATCTTTTAATGCAAAGATACCTAATACAAGTATAATTAAGATAATTTCCCATATTGAATTTTGAATCTTTCCCTCTTTAAAAACCGTCCCTAGTGGAGTTGCCAACGTAAGGATCCAAATCCCTAGCGAATGACTAGGCATGTGTGCTAAGTAGTTTTACGTTTTCTAGAAATGATAAGTTTTTTATTTTTTTATTGTTATATTACAAGTTTATGCGGTGCTGGGCTACATGTTCATAGAGAATGGGCCTGGGCAAAGAACCTTGCTGGGTTCCTTGTGCAGGACCAGGTCTATGTCTACTAGACTGAGGTCTTGGTAGTTTCCTCATCCTGACCAAGAGCTAGGATGCAGGCCTGATCTAGGATCCTGAGTAGGTTCCTGGGTCAGGTTAGGTCTGCTGATTTGGGTACAAGCAGATTCTATTACCTAGATCCCTGTTTGTTTTCCTTTGGCCTTTCAGTGCAGGAACAAATGCAAAATTAAAATAGTAAAGAATTAGCCTTTAGCTAAATAGAGTCCTGGTGAGTTGTAGGAAAACTTACAAACCATAACACCTTCTAAGGCAGATCATATAGATAGGGACACCATAGGGATAAATCGAAGCTACTTCAAAAGACTCTTAGAAAGGCCCTAAGCAATTGCTAGTGTGGAGACCTATCCTAACTTCTTCATCAGGAGCTGAGGTTCTAGATTCGGGGCAATGGTATAGTGAAGTGATGGAATGCACCCTGTCACTGCCCATCATCACTGACACCCTCTACTAATTAATATGGGAAATTAAAAGTTAAACATACTAACATACATCCATGCAACCAATTAGAATCATTCATATAATAATGCAAAATGGTACAAACTTTAGTCTAATGCAAACAACAGTTAAAGAAATAAATTACAGGAGACAGGAAACCACCTGAAGACTATATTTTTGGTAATTCACCATCAAAAATCATAAAAGAGGAAGGAGTAGAAAAGCAGGGAAAGATAGAATTTTTGCTCTCAGGATAATCCACCTAATTTACCTGGGAACCCAGAAAAGTGGCGCCTTTTTAATAGTTAACCCGATTCTCTGTCTCTAATGTGTGTAGTATTTCTTTGCTTAATTTTAATGCTCTCCTCTCTCTAATTATTTTGATGTGCTTTGATGCTCTAACTAATTTGATGCCTCTAGTTCATTCCTAATTCATGCTAATTTGATGCATGCCAATTGATATCTCTCACCTCTAGGGGTTGCTCCCTATTTATAATGATTGAGGGGATAGTTTGAATCGATTTAGAAATAAGAGACCTAGTCCTAGTCCTAGTCTTATTATGGTTAATCTAAATAGGTACGCTAATTCAGCTAGGATTCTCAGTACTTAGTCTTGATAAACTAATCATACTAGAACTCCAGTTAATTAATCCTGTTTAGCTAAAAAGGACTCGAAGAGACGAAGCCTAGATGGGTTTCCATCTAGAGGACACGACACATTCCTAGAGGCAGGAACCTACCTGGGTTCCTGGGCTGGACTGTAGATAACCTAATTTGTTTCAGCCATAACTTTCACATCTGATCTCCACTTTCAGTGATTCTTTTTTTCCTTGAATTCCTATTGAGTCAATTTTATAACAAAACTAATTTCATAACCTTAGAAAAGTTTTGGGTAGGACATTAATAAAATAGTGAACATATGTCATTTCCAGCACAAGCTCACATATTCGGCTTACACCTTTTCCATTCCTCATCGGACATTGGTACGTAATATGCCATTGGAAAGCTTATTTAATGAGGAATGTTGACGCTTAAACTCCATAATTTTATATTCCCTATAGTAGATCTCAATTGGATGCCAAACATTATTAATTTGGGTTAATTTTGGCTTCTTGTGCTTTACTAACCTTTTAGACTCAAATTCAAGGATGAATCTGTTGGGCCTAAGTACACAAGTTTGGGTATAAATTTTTGTCTTCAGGGAATATGAAATAGAATGCGAATTTTTGGCGTTGACAAAGGGTTAGCTCGGAAATCGCAAAAGGCGAGCAAGGCAAAATGAGAGGTAGCAAAATAAAATAAAAAAATAGAGACTAAGGATTTTAATCCATCATCTGAAAAAAGGAAAGATTCGAAATTTCTTTACAATAAGTCATGTAGCTTTAAGGGACATGCCTAGGACATGAGGCCTCCTTTCATAAACTACATTAAAACCTTTGTCAAACCTAATAAGTCAACACTTGAAATCCCTTTAAGCCTTCATCTGAGCCCTTTTTCATAACCACACCTAACCTAACCATGAAGTGGGGGAGTGTTATGGGTGACATCAAAATTAGTAATAAAAAAGGACAGCTCGGACCAAAAGGGGCCACCCAAAGAGAAGAAAAAAATAGAAAAAAATAGAATAAAGCAGAAGAAGAAAAGAAAAAATAGATAGCTTGAAAAGAAGAGGAAAAGAGACATTGGTGATTCACAGTAACCTCTTATCCATGCATATTCGAGGGTTTCATAAGGGTTATTTGAGCATTTACGTCATTTCCCTTTCTTTGGTACCCTAACTATAAGGCCCATATTTAAAAGGCCTTTTGGAGACATCCCTCCTTTACGCTGTATATTCTTACTCTCAAACTACAACTGGCCTGAATCCACATTAGATATGTCGGTAACCCATTTGAGGCCTAACCACGAAGATTCTTTTACATAAAGAAGCAACCCAATTGAGTCCTTTACTCTTTTTAGATGGGGGAGAGAGAGAGAGAGAGAGAGAGGAGAGAGTGGCTGGGCTGAAAACCTAGAAAGGTGGACCAGGCTAAAGAAGAGTGGAAATAAAACCTTGGTTTTTAAGGACAAAAAGCATTATGGTAGACATTTCCCACCAAGGAGATACCATATTCTTCACATAAGATAGAGACTACTCTAGGCAGAACTAGCAAAATTGGGCGCTTCTTTAGAACAAAAGAATTTAATGCAAAATTAAAGGTTACTCTTCCATTAATGGAAAGATTTTCTATCCTGTGTAATTCATACCCCATGACCCGGCCTAACCCACCAATCATGCAACTTTTTACTCATCATCTATGATATGTTGCAACCTGAGCTAGAGACCATCACCAAGCCTTAGCCCATCAATCACATACACCCGAATCGGGCCTTATCCAATGGACCCCAAACTTAGCATGATACCTTTACCTATATATATATAAAGTTAGGATATTACATGTCTATACAGTCAGCACATTCAGGTCAAATAAGTCTACACGCTTAACATACATGCATAGCCTAACCTAAGCTAGCAATCACATGTGTCAATACATGGGTCTTTAACCTATTTACTAGACCTCCTTCATCTTGATACTTGAAACCATGGATTGAGAAGAGTGTAGTCCGCCTTCATAGTGATCCTATAGGAAGGGCACACAACCTAGTTATCCATGAATCTACATCAAAGGTTCTTAAGACGACATCAATAACTATCATATAAGACATTTATACTTTAACCCTTGCCTTAATCAGAGCCAGTCAAAGTGGAGGGTCCAACCTCAAAGTGGGTTTTTTAGTAACATCATTGGCCAGGGCATCAACCCTATCATGTAACCAAGTTCAAGGGGATATAGTCATATAGGACACCTCATCCTCTTTATCTTAACATTCGATAGGCTCCCATAAGAAAGAGATGACTTCAGCACCCGAGCAGTAAAAAGGTCAAAATTGAAGATTTAACATCTCAATATCTCATGCCATAAGGTCCTCAAGGATCAATCTACAGGCTCAAATGCCAATAAGTTCATAAAGATTTGGCTATAGGTCTTCAGGCTCACATGCCAACAAGATCACATGGATATTGCTAATAGGTCTTCAAGCTTAAACACTTACTAAGTTCAGAGGGATCTAGCCATAGGTCTTCAGGCTCAGGCACCACCAAATTCTTAGAGATTTTGCCATAGATCTTTAGGCATCCACGCCACTAAGGTTCACCGATGGCTCCCGGTATAATTGAACATTTAACAAGTCAAGGTCTACTAGACCGATGAAAGGCCCTCTAATCCATCGATAAGGGTAACTTCACAAGTCCATTACATCGGCGAGAGTTCTGTGAATTTGCTGACAAAAATAAATTCACATATCCGCTGGACCAGTGAAAGGTCTGCTACTCTATCAAAAGGATAAAATTAAGAACCCGCTAACTCTCGACACAATGGGACAACCGCTAGCTCTCATCAAAATGGGACATTTCAATAAACACTGCTGGCTTGGCACAATGGACCATCATTAGGCCATCGTCACGATGAAAGTTGGTGGACCCTAAATTTCAGGACCCACAATGGCTAGGTTTAGGTATCACATCAGCATAGCAAGACAAGCATCTACGAATGAAGACTATTACTTTGACCACTTCCTTACTTAGGCTCGATCAAAGAGTGGGTTAATTGTAAGTGCCTAAAAATAACATGTGTATTTTAATTGGCCAATGTAAAAATAATACCCCAATGTTATGGACCTGGGGACCCAGCAAACTAAAAAAAGATTCCAATTAGTAGAATAAGGTCCAATAAGAGCGCACGAGTAAGTAGGCCAATTGGGCCAGCTCAAGCTAAACTGGTAGGTTCGCCACTAGGGAGCTCGGCCTATTTCCCATGCTTTCTCTCATTCCGAAATTGAGTCTGCTTAATTAATCATATTCTAGTCTGAGGCTGATTAGTCTATCACGATTAATTAGTTAGACTTCTAGTTAAATTAGCGAACCTATTAAGACTAAGCCTAATAAGACTAACAGTCAGTCTCCTTTTCCTAGACTAAGTAAGTCTATTCAGCCGTTATAAAAAGAAGGGTTACTTCCAGTGGTTACGATAAGCCAATTCGCATCAATTAGGCATCAGTCAATGCATATAAGCTAGACACTAGAGATTGTCATTATGAGAGAATTGAAAAATTACGACAGATTTTTGGTAGTGAGATACTAGAAACTAGAATGGTGAAATCCTAAGTTTTCCACTGAGCGCTTAAAGGTTTAACAAGAAAAGGTGCTACTTTGTTGCGCTCACAGGTAAATCAGACGGGTTATTTTGAGGGCATAATTTCTTTCATTCTCTTACTCTTCTACATGATCTTTCGTTTATGATTTATGGTTTTACAATTGCTAAAGATGTAATCTTTAGGTAGTTCCCCTGCCGCTATAATTTGTTTACTTTACTTTTGCTCTTGTTGGACTGAAAATTGTATTTTTTGCATTATTAATGTTGATTCATACTAATTTGCTACAAGATTGTGTGATAGTGTGATTAATGTTTTGATTTCTAATATTGAATAGTAGAGACCGTTAATGATGATGAGTGGTGATGTGATGCACCCCATTATATCATCATACCACTGCCCTTGAATCTATATTGTCAGTTCTAGAATAAGCAGTCAAGATGGTCCTTATACTAGGGATTACTCGGTGGCCTTTTGAAAATCTTTTTTGATCGAAATTAGCTGTCCCTTCGGGTGTCGCTTCGATTGTCCTTATCGATTATGCTTCACTTCGAAAAAGTAATTGCAGTTTGTAAGTTTTTCCTAAAACTCACTTACGACTCTAGCAATTATTTAATTGTTTACATATTTTATTTTTATTGCTTTTTTATTTTATCGTTTGGCATAACAATTTTAATTGAGCACAGTGAAGTTATCTTGGCCAGAAACTATGCCCTACCTCGTGTTCCTAGATTAGTCAAGTTGGCGTCTTCTTGGAATAGGCAACATTCACTGCCAAGGATCAAGATTGGGCGACTAGGCCCTATTTTGGCCAAGGATGCTGGCCAAGGACTTACATCAGTACATAGATATAATTTCCTGATATAGTCCTATAAATTTGCTATCTTCTGATTTCAAAAAAAAAATAAAAAATAAAAAAATTAATAGTCACTTTGGAAAATGAATAAAAATAAATATCCAGCAAACAAAGTCGAACCATTCATGCGGGAGTTGCGAGCAGTGATAAGTCCCCCGGGGATCGTCGGTCGTTAAGCAAATTGATTCATTTTATGAATATTTCATAAAAATTTCCATATTTGGAGAAACATGTGAATTTTCGAAGAGTATAGACTACATACGTATCTCAATTTAAGATCCATGTTGTTCTTTTGTAAATTATTCGTTTAAGGCTCAACGATGATGAAAGTGGCCTGACTTCTATTCCGAATTGATCGCTTATTATCAGTAAGATCTAAATAGTTTTTGTTATTACAATCTTTATCAATAATCCAAATTTAACTTAGTATTATTTATTTATTTATATTTTCATTATTTTCCTTAATTACTAGTATGCACACTACTATTCAATTGAATTCACAAAAAAGCCTTAATTTCTATGTACCATTAAATTAATTAAATTAGCTACATGAAGCCCTTTTTTACTATTGTTGCTATTATTATTACTACTAGTATTAAGTCTATTATCATCACGGAGACTATTATCTTCATTAATGCTAATATTGACACTATTACTGTTGTTGTTGTTGTTGTTATTATTATCATCATCATCATCATCATCATCACTACTACTACTATTACTACTATTACTACTACTATTACTACTACTACTAGTACGACGATGACTACTATTTACTTATTTAGATTATAGGGAAATAGGCTATTTTTAACTAACTTAATCATGATTTAACCTTTTATCATCCTTTTTGGTAACATTACCACCTACTATTGTCATTGACATTAATCATAATCTTTCTTCTTCACTACTTTTATTAAGTTATTAAGAACTACAACTCAATGTAGCTTCATATCACTCATTGTAATAGTCCGCCCCTAAGTTATGTTTATTTATTTAATTATGCCACCTTATTATTTTCTTCGCATTCATTTGCCGCATTTAATCATTCCAAATGAGAAAAATTCATTTTTCCCCACTTCGCAATTTGGTTTTTATTTATGGTAAAATTTTAGATGAATCGATAGTAGGCCCTGATAAATATGGTTTAAGAGATTAAACTATTTTTTGTAACGTCATAAAAATTTAATTTCAAGCTATACAAAATTTGATCACAATAAAGGGTTATTTTTTTCCAGGAGCCCAACTCATTTAGGCCCAATTTGAGGCCCAAAAAGTTGGTGTAATTAAATTTAATTAATCACCATCATTTGTGCTGAATTTTAATTAGCAAAAAGCTACTTCATGGCCATATAAAATCAGCCAAATATCTGGATAAATCAAAAAAATCAAGCAAAAGCAAAACGCCATTTTTCTTCTTCCTCTTCTCCCTCTCTTTCTTCCACCCCATGGCTGCAACCCCTGTTTTTCCCCCATTGCTAGTGGCTGCCACCAACTTCCACTACTAGCGATTACTAGCTGCCATCCAGCCACCATCCATAGCCACCACTAGTACCAAACACAACTTCCATCTCTTTCTTTTGAGCTCTCAAGGCAGGTAAAACCCTAACTCTTTCTTATTTAATTTTGGATTTTCTTAATAATTTGATTACGGATCATGTTATCTTGATATAAACTAGTGTTAGTTTGATGTTTTATTATGTGTGGATGAGTTTGGAAGTATGTAAGAATTGGGATCAAACATGATCATGCAAGCTTGACGTTGAAAATGATGAACCATGAATTCTTTTGACTTAGTTTTGCAATATTTGTCATTACGAGTGAATATGATGTTGTGTAACATGATTTTGGATGAGTTTGGATATGAATTTCAATTGAGCATGACTTAGGATTTTGTTAGCATGGATGATTTAATTTAGTTATTGAGTCAAGTACATTATTTACATTGAATTAGGTGGAATTTGGAGATTGGATGCGTTATTGTCTTGAAAGAATGATGAATATGAGTTTTGACAAAATTAGTGGGTTATGGAAAACCCCATGTGTAACCAAAAGAGGTTGTTTGGTTTATTTATGCAAGTAAATGAGTTTATGGAGTATTTTGAGTGATTATGTGGAGGAAAAAAAATACAGGGCTGGAAATAGACCCAAAAACAGGGGAACTATGAAAATAAACTGGTACTTATTGGTGCATTAAAAAATTGTGATTTGTGGTGGATACGTCTGCCAATGAGTTATCTTTCAAATGCCTCGTGAATCATTTCATTCCGAGTTTTTTGGAAAAAGTTATGGACAATTGATGAAGGCTGTGCATGATAAACTGGAGCTGTACACAGTTTAGTTTAAGCTCAATTTTAGAAGCTATGTTGTGGTAGATGTGTTTTGTACCGTGGATGAAAGCGGGACTTCTACACTTTTCATATTAGGGTCTTATGTCTCAATTGGAGGTCAGGGGTGAAAAATATGAATTTTTTGCGGTGACCTTGGAGCTGTAATAAAATATTACAAGACTGTGAACTAGAATTTTGGGAGCTTAATAAAAAATTACTAAATAATTATGGATATTACAAAGAAAATACAGTGTTCAGTGAGTTTACCAACTTTAATTGTGTTTAAAAACTCAGTTGGGTTAAAAAAAATGGAGTTAAATGGCATGTGAATGAAATTAGAGAAGTGAAGAGAGTAATGACTCGAGAACAGTGCTTGCTAGGTTGACTCAGTGTGATCAAAGCAATGTCGAACCCAATTATTCCCCTCTTGGCCTTAAACCGTTGTTATTCATCTTAGAAATATCAAAAATTTATATCCCGTTTATCACCATTAAAGTCTTTCCGTTATAACCTCAATTATTTTATTTTTGTCTATTTTGCTCGAATTTATTTTATCTCAAATTAAAGTACCTTAATGTATTTAGTTTTCAAATTGTCTTACTACAAAATCTATCTTATATTGAAAGGTTGAGTTATAAATGTCATTTAATTAATCAATTTCTATTAAAGTTACAAATTGTGAAAGTGAGCGTTGTTTGCTAACTACGTATATCTACCATCATATTTCTTAAGCAGAATCGAGGCCTAATTTATTATTCCTCATTGTACATAAATATTATCAAGTTAGATAGCATTTTAAACACACCAGGTATGTTTATTGCCTTTATTTTTAGAAATCAAAATGTCTTTATCAAAGTTACTTTGTCTTGGTAAGTATATCAATGAATCAGTTTACTCAATAATGTATCACCTAGTTAGTGAACCCGTCAGTTATTGCTTATAGGGTATTCGTCTTCCAGTTACTCGTGCGGCCTCAGGTCAGGTCCCTCAATCGGCTTGGCAGGGGTACACCTATCTATAGATCGTGACATGTAGTTACAACGGGTTCACTACTAGATAATAACTAGCAATACAATTTTATATTCATCTCAGTCACTGTTTTAAAGTACAATGAATTGTAAAGTGGGCACCCAACCAAATTTTCAGTGATCATTTAACAATACAGGAATGCATATATTAAGCTTCAGCTCACATCTCGAAATATTTTTCATGTTTTGTTCTAGGCAAGTGCTCAATGAATGTCCCTTATGCTAGCAAACCAGCTAAAGAAAGTAAGTGAACAAGGAAATATGGATGGATCAGTGATGACGTTAGTTCAAGAATACTTTGGGAACTATATTTTGAGATCTTTGGTTGATAAAGTTGTAAGATTTATGGGGAATTGCTCTATTGTGGAGTATCAACCTTATGGTAGTTAGCAGCTATTTGCAGAGGGTTTGATAATTTGTGAATATGTATGATTGTAATCTATGCTTACTTATGTCATATCCAGGACACATAGTTAAAGTCTTGTCCTTCTGGATGGCGGCAATGCCCCAATTATTGGGTTTATCAATGTTAATTAAGGGTTTAATTGGAGAGTATACAAATAGTGAGACATGTACATTAGGGATGTTACAGTTTGGTATCAGGGCTAAGTTTGATTTTTCCTTAATGGGTTATGGGTTATGGAGAGTAGATGTAGAAGGGTGAGAAGGTTTGTTGGTAAAGATTAATAATATATCATTAGAGATTTGTGATAATATAAATGCCTGTTTATCTCTCAAATGGTCTTTAATGCCGGGTACTTTCGTGGCCACTCACATCTCCTTACTACATGATAGCATAGCCCACATGCTAGTTTTCTAAGTTTCGTAGCGTTACGGTCGGTTGGATAGATGCATTTTGAGTAGGTTATGACATTGTATATAGTTAGACAGATTTTTCCGACAGTGTTGACTAGTCTCGCCTACTTTTGTGCATGTGGCAGGATTAGTTTATTGGGTTTGGGTAGTATTTTAGTTCAGAGATAGGAGTAAAGGCTGACTTTGGGCAGTCAGCTGGGTGTGATATTCCTTTATTGAACCATATATATGTATTTAATAGAATTGTTATGGCAATGACATAATGAAGATTTGGGATTATGTTTTAATAATACTGAACCATATTAGTTTGTATATATTGTGTATGCATATCTTATATGTTGGTTGTAGTTAAGTGATTGGATTACTTTGCTTAATGTATTGTTAGAATATCTGAATTAGTGCAAAACAATACAGACATCCACATAGGATATAATTCAGATCGGGTCAGGGGTCAAATAACCAAGCTTCGTGCAATGTGCCATCAAACCATAATGGAATGCCCTGATTTTCCCACTGACTTGGTTAGTAGCATTGGGAACCCTAACAATTAGCAGACATTGGCGTCTGAGTTGATGAATGAATTCCCTCAACACCTTCGAAAATCCCTCCTAATGTTAATAAATTAGCAAATAGAGCAGCGCAACGCAACGTTAAAGTACATGATGGAAAGTATGACCTAGTGAGACTAGAAGAATGGATTAGAGGGGTAGAGAAGATTTTCATAGTAGTGGAGGTTCCAGATGAGGAAAAGGTGAACATTGGGATGTCTTACCTAACTGGGAAAGTAGACATTTGGAGAAACACTGCTAAGGATAAGTTGTTAGGTCTGAATTTACTTGGAACAAATTCCTAGAAGAACTAAGAGCCAAATTTTACTCTATTATAGTTTAACGACAGAAGGAAAAGGAATTTATGGAGCTAAAGATGGGTGGTAGTATGATGGTAATGTTTAGAGGGGGGCAAATGAGGTGCCCTGCACCATAAGGAAGACTGACTTCGATCATCATCTTTATCTTCTATTATTTAATGCTCATCAATCTATGTTATGATGTCGAGAAAACCATAGAGCAGTAATTGATAGATGCGTTTTGGAGTCATGCATGATAAGTACCCATAGAGCATATCCTTTTAGGGTCATTTTGATGTGTTTTTAGGGGATTCATAAGTTTTATGCTTAGGTTTTACCCCAAAAATCCCATTTTGTGCTTGGGTATAGTACTTTGATGACTTTTACAGGTTTTGAGACCTTTTTGGTCAAGAATTAAGCCTTAAACGTCATCCTTATGACTTACCACAGATGCCCGCAGTCACCATGCATGCTCGTGAAAGAAAGAGAAGAATAAGAGAACACTGAGCCAATGGCCACCACGGGTGGTCTGTGGTGGGCCCCCTTTCCCCCGGATCGTTATGTTTTCTCACGAGTGCTAGACTTCTTGGCGGTTTTTATGTTTAGGCTGCAGCGTATTCACTATTAAAGGTCTGTTTTCAGCCTCATCCCATCCATTCCATTTTCTCCATACTCCATTCCATTCTAATTAGATTAGGATTTAGATTTAGAGACAGTTGAGAGCAAGTGAAGGTGAAGATTGCAAGGATTTCAGATCGGGTTTGCAACAATGGTTCAAGCGCGCATGGGCTGAGCAATTCCTCTTCCTTCTCTTCTCTTTTCTCTTTAGATTTTTATGCTTTTAGATTATTGTTGATTTTTATGTTAAGTTTTCGATTGTTCATCATGGAATTGAGTTGAATTGTTGTGATTGAACCAATTCTTATTTTGATCTGAAAGTGCTTCGGATTTGTGGGATTTATTTTATTGAATCTTAGATATTGATTTGCTGGTAGGAAACTTGATCAATGTCTTACTTGTTTTAGACATTTGGTGAAGAACTAAAAGATGAAACTAAATATTGGAAAATGAAGATTTGACTTACGTGTGTAGGATCTTGAGAAAGACTCACCATTTAAGAAACTCCTAAATTTGATAACTATGTTCTTAATGATCGAAGATTAATCAAAAGTCCTTGAGAAATGGTAGTTGATTAAATTTAAGAATTTCATTTTACCTTGTAAGAGGGGTTTGATAAATCGATTATTGGTTTTGGAACTACCCATCTAACGAAAAGGCACTTGATTAATTCTTGAGCTAGAAAATTGCTTTATTTGATTAAATTCTTTGATTGATTATCTATTAGATGGGATAAGTAGCATAGATCAACTTCATTCACAAATTTTGGATTCGCTTAGCCTATCTTGAGGGATCATAACTAATGGGGACTACCCTTTGGAAGCAATTGAAGACTAACCCATAAGCCTAGGGGACTCTACAAGCACCAAGGAGGTCAAGCAGGTTCATGCCATGGTCCAAGAAGTCACCAACCATGCTTTGCACATGCTACCCAGTTCAGCCAGAATTTGGCCGGGTTTTGCAAGCTTGATTACCCAAGCTTAATGTGGACTTAAGAGGCTGAAAATCTACTTTTTAGAACCCTTAACATATCAGCTTTAAGGACATATAAAGAGTTCTAGGTTCAGGTCGCTAGCTAATAAACCAATTGGGGCCATTTTTCAGATGCTGTAAAAACTATCCCAGCCTGCATATGCTACACCTTTTGGCCTATATCTCCCAAATGATAGCTCCAAATTGCTGCCAACTTGCACCACATGAACGTTGACTTCCTAAGCTTTCTAGCAAGGGTTTTTTCACCCACTTTGACTAAGCAACCTAGGAGATATAGCTGTGTGAAGTTGACAATCATAAACTGAAAAGTTGCTGACAAAAAGCATAAAGCACTTTTCAGCTTTTGTTGCTGCTTTTGGGTTCCCTCTTGCTTTATGGACATGTATGGCCCCCTTTTCGCTTCTCTTGTAGCTTGCTCAAGGCTCCTATTATATAAGGGAGGCCTTAGATTGTAAAGAAACACACTTGAAGGAATTCAAACTTTGAGTTGTGAGAACTCTCTCTATTCTCTCTTAAAATCCTAGTATCGAATCTTGAGTGTGGCAACCTCAAGTGGGTCTCTAGGTCTTCTTCATTCAACTAAGAAGGTGATTAAGCTCTTAGTTGAAGAAAGAAGATTATCTAAGTGTGTTAACCAAGGTGGGTATTCAAATCGCCCTTGCTAATTCACTTGCATTCTATCCTTGTTCTTGTTCTCTTGTTTCCATCCGTCTTTACTACCCGTATGTATTCTTGATTCCTTTTTGCAAACTCCTGCTTTAGTGAAGCTAAAATACATCAAGTGTTATCAGAGCTCAGGTGACCCTCTTGGCCAAGCTTCCATCCCCTAAACACATTCCAAACACAAAAGCCACAAAACAACCACAAGCACGTTCCCTTGCAAATTTTAGTCGTGACGAACCAGAAAAATAGCACGTCCACCCTGTGCCATAGTGGCACGATCATGCCACCTCCTAGCATGCCTCTTCCTATTACAGCAGTTGAGCACGGCCACCCCATGCCCATAAGCACAACCGTGTCTCATTCCATCACCCACAATTCACCTTTAGCCACCAAGCATGCCTACACCGTGCCACTCCACATGACTATGCCACCCCCTTCCTGTCCTACATCAACAACTCCTCACTCAAAAGCCATCATGTCTACAAGCCTTACTCTTGAGCAAGTGGTCGAGCAAGCCCTTAGAGAAAAGGCCGAATTGGAAGCCCAAGTCAAGTACTTGTGATCTCAACTTGGTTAAATGATGCAAGAGAGAGAAGCAACTTGAGGAGCTCTAGAAGCACTAGCAAGCAAGTGGATTCGAATTCTTAAGATGATGAAGAAAGCAATTCCCTTGGTGATTCGGATGAGGATTTGCATGCAAGGAGATCAAGGAGGTAATATAAACCTCATGATCGAAGCTACAATGATTTTAAAGTGGACATCCTCAAATTTGAAGGTCAACTTGATCTGGATGTATTCTTGGATTGGATACAAACCGTTAAGAGAGTCTTCAAGTTCAAGGACATCCCCGATGAAAGAAAGGTAAAGCTTGTTGCTTTAAAGCTTACAAAGTATGCTTCCATTTGGTGGTTAAATATTGTGACTAAGAGAGTTAGAAAGGGAAAACGGAAGATAAGAACTTGGGAGAAAATGAAGTCCAAACTTAAGTCCAAGTTTCTACCCCCCCATTATTTGCAAGACAACTTCCTTAAACTCCACCACCTCAAACAAGGGTCTAAGAGTGTAGAAGAGTACACTAGAGAGTTTGAGCAATTGCTTTTGAAATGTGATTTGAAGGAGGATGAGTCTCAAACTTTGAGTAGATACTTGGGTGGCTTGAATGATGAAATTTCAAATGTGGTTGAACTCTACCCTTGCACGTCATTAGATGAGCTTAGTGTTTTAGCTCACAAAGTGGAGTTATAAAAGAGAGTTAAAGGCAAGGGCATGGCTTCCAAGCCTAACCCCTATCCTTACCCCTTCCAAAAGCCCTCCTACAACCCTCCCAAATCCACTCCAAACTCAAACACAGGACCCTCTCCACTAAATCCCCCTCAAAACCACCTCCAAAGACCGGTGAATAAGAAGGGATGTTTTTGTTGTCAAGGCCTTGGGGACTTTCCTTCCGAGTGTCCCAACAAAAGAATTGCCACTTTGGCTGAGTATCAAGCTTCTTGTGAGGAGCTAGAAGATGAGAATGATGAAGGAGAAAAGGAGCTTCTCATGACCAAAGCCCGTGAAGAAGTTGAAGAGGGACCCGATGAAAGAGAAATACTTATAATAAGAAGAGCTTTGAGTGGTATTGCTTTCCAACATGACCTAGAGCAAAGGGAGAACATCTTCTACACCCGGTGTACCATGAAGGGGAAGGTTTGCTCTCTCATTATTGATGGTGGAAGTTGTGCCAATATTGCTTCCAAGACCCTTATAGAGAAACTCAAGCTTTCGGTCTCTCCACACCCAAGCCCTTATACCATCCAATGGCTCAATCAAGGTAAAGGCTTGCAAATCTCTTCCCATTGTTTACTTAGCTTTTCAATTGGCAAGAATTATAAGGATGAGAGTTGGTGTGATATTGTGCCCATGGATGCTTGCCATGTCCTCTTGGGATGTCCATGGTTATTTGATAGAAGTATGATGTATGATGGTCATTTAAACACTTATACCCTCACCAAAGACCACAAGAAAATCACCCTCACCCCTCTCAAACCTACCTCTCAAAGAAAGCCCCAAGACACTCCTAGCATGGATGTCTTCCTTACCACCCTTCTCCATTCCAAACTATATGAGTATGATGACTACAAAGAGTGGATTCTACTTGGCTATGAACCGGCCGAAGCTAAGGATTCTTCTTATCCTTTGCTTACCCCTCTCTTAAAAGCCTTTGAACATGTCTTTCCTACTGAGTTCCTCATGGCCTCCCTCCCAAAAGATCTATACAACACAAAATTGACCTCATCCCTAGTGCCACCCTCCCAAACAAGCCGACCTACCAAATGAACCCCTAAGAGACTCAAGAAGTGCAAAGGCAATTAGATGAACTTCTTGCTAAAGGCTTAATCCGTGAAAGCCTTACCCCATGTGCCGTGCTGGCCTTGCTTGTTCCTAAGAAAGATGGGTCAATGAGAATGTGTGTAGATAGTAGAGTGATCAACAAAATCGCCATCAAGTATCGCTATCCTATTCCACGGTTGGAGGATCTCCTAGATGAGCTTCATAGAGCCACCATCTTTTCTGTGATTGATCTTAGAAGTGGCTACCATCAAATTCGAATTTATAAAGGAGATGAGTGGAAGATGGCCTTTAAGACTAAAGGAGGTCTTTATAAGTGGCTTGTAATGCCATTTGGGTTAACAAATGCATCAAGTACCTTCATGAGGCTTATGAACTAAGTTCTAAACTCCTTCTTGGCAAGTTCATTGTTATCAACTTTGATGACATCTTGGTGTATAGCAAGAGTGAAGAAGAGCATGCCAATCATCTACATCAAGTCTTGAGTATTCTATCTCAAGAAAAGCTTTATAGAAACTTAGAGAAATGTAACTTTTTCACTTCTCAAGTTATATTCTTGGGTTTTGTTGTTTCGGCCCAAGGAATTCATGTTGATGAGAGTAAGATTCAAGCTATCCGAGATTGGCTCATTCCTACGTCAATTCAACAAATTAGGAGCTTTCATGGCCTAGCCTCTTTCTATAGAAGGTTTGTGAGTGTTTTTAGCACCATTGTTGCTCCCATGACTGAGATGCTTAGGGCCAAAAGGTTTGAATGGACCCAGCCAGCTCAAAAGGCCTTTGAGGAAATCAAGTACAGGCTCACTAGTGCCCCCATTCTCACCCTTCCAAGCTTCTCCAAAGTGTTTGAAGTAGAGCGTGATGCTTCCGGTACAGGGCTAGGGGCGGTCTTATCGTAAGAGAAGAAGCTCGTGGCTTTCTTTAGTGAAAAGCTTAATAATGCAAAGAGGAAGTACTCCACTTATGACAAGAAGTTCTATGCGATTGTGAGAACTTTGGAGCATTGGAGGCACTACTTGGTGGGAGGAGAATTCATTCTCCATTCAGATCATGAAGCTCTTAAGTTCATACAATGGCAACATAAGCTCAACCGAGGGCATGCCAAGTGGGTAGAGTATCTACAAGCCTTTCATTTTGTGATCCACCACAAGTCGGGTCAACTCAACAAAGGGGCGAATGCATTATCAAGAAGGTACCTCTTACTCTCTACCTTGGAATCTAAAGTCCTTAGTTTTGAGATCATTAAGGGATTGTATGCCCAAGATAAGGATTTCAAGGAGACATACGAAAAGTGCACCAATCATGCTCATAGTTTGTTTCACTTGGATAATGGGTCTCTTTTTGAAGGAACTCGACTTTGCATACCCAAGTGTGGATTAGAGAGCTTTTGATTCAAGAGCTCCATGGTGGGGCTTTGGCTGGACACTTTAGCATTGAGAAGACTTGTTCTATGCTTAAGGAACATTACCATTGGCCAAGCATGTCCAAGGATGTAGAGCATTATATGAGAAGGTGTTCTACTTGTCAACAAGCCAAGAGTCACTCACGGCCCCAAGGTCTATACACTCCTCTTCCTGTTCTTCAAGGCCCTTGGGAGGATGTTAGGTTAGACTTCATCACGGGTTTTCCAAGAACCCAAAGGCACAATGATTCAATCATGGTAGTGGTGGACCAATTCTCAAAAATGGCACATTTTATAGCATGCCATACCATAAATGATGCTTCCTTCATTGCTAACCTCTACTTCAAGGAGATAGTTCGTCTCTATGGAATTCCAAGAAGCATGGCGTCGGATAGGGACACCAAGTTCCTAAGCCACTTTTGGCTTACCTTGTGGAGAAAGTTTGGCACCCACCTTAAGTTTAGTACAACTTTCTACCCTCAAACTGATGGTCAAATCGAAGTGACTAATAGGACTTTGGGTACTTTGCCTAGAGTTCTACTCAAGAAGAGCACTAAGGGGTGGGATGAGTTGCTTCCTCATACGGAATTTGCCTTCAATTGAGCTCCTAGCAAGACTACCTCTCTTTTACCTTTCCAAGTGGTGTATAGTTACAATCCAAGAACCCCTTAAACTTGGTTCCAAACCCAAATCCAACCAAGTTTACTTGGGACGTCGAGAAGAGAGCTAAAGAAATTCAAGAGTTACACACCAAGGTGAGAGAAAGGAATGAGAAATCCAATAAGCAAGCTAAGAAACATGCCAACAAGCATAGAAAGGATGCACAATTTCAGCCGGGAGACTTGGCTTGGATCCATTTGAGGAAAGAAAGATTCCCTAGCAAGCGCAAATCCAAGCTTATGCCAAGGTTGGATGGTCCATTTGAGGTCATTGAGAAGATTGGACCTAATGCTTACAAGCTCGACCTCCCGTGAGAGTATGGAGTCTCGGTCGCCTTTAATGTGGCTGACCTTAGTCCATATTATGATGAAGATGATCAATTTTCGAGTTTGAGGTCAAACTCCAACCAATCCAGGGAGTATGATGGGGACCATCCTTTAGAACCAATTGAAGACTAACCCACAAGCCTAGGGAACTCGAAAAGCACCAAGGAGGTCAAGGATGTTCATGCCATAGTCCAAGAAGTCACCAACCATGCGTTGCACATGTTGCCCAGTTCAGCCAGAATTTGGCCCGGTTTTGTAAGCTTGATTACCCAAGCTTGACGTGGACTTAAGAGGCTGAAAAACTACTTTTTCGAGCCACTTAATACGTCAGCTTTAAGGACATATAAGGAGTTCTGGGTTTGGTCACTAGGTAATAAGTCAATTGGAGCCATTTTTCAGATGCTGCGGAAACCATCTCAGCCTCCATATGCTGCACCTTTTGGCCTATATCTCCCAAACGGTAGCTCCAAATTGCTGCCAACTTGAGCCACATGAAAGAAAACTTCTAAGCTTTCTAGCAAGGGTTTTTTTACCTAATTTTTTGAAGTTGACAATTGTAAACTGAAAAGTTGCTGACAAAAAGCATAAAGCACTTTTCAGCTTTTGCTGTTGCTTTTTGGTTCCCTCTTACTTTATAGACATGTATGGCCCCCTTTTCCCCTCTCTTGTAGCTTGTTAAAGGCTCCCATTATATAAGGGAGGCCTTAGGTTGTAAAGAAAAACACTTGAAGGAATTCAAACTTTGAGTTGTGAAAACTCTCTTTATTCTGTCTTAAAACCCTAGTGTTGTATCTTGAGTGTGGCAAACTCAAGTGGGTCTCTAGGTCTTCTTCATTCAACTAAGAAGGTAATTAAGTTCTTAGTTGAAGAAAGAAGATTGCCTAAGTGCCTAAACCAAGGTGGGTATTCAAATCACCCATGCTAATTCATTTGCATTCTATCCTTGTTCTTGTTCTCTTGTTTCCATCTCTCTTCACTACCCGTATGTATTCTTGATTCTCTTTTGTAAACTTTTGCCTTAGTGAAGCTAGAATACATCAATAACTCGATAGATCAACCTAGTCATTGTGGGATCGACCTTAATTTGCTACAACACCACCGTGTGCTTGCGGCTCTTTCAAGTTTTTGGCACCACTAGAAACTAGTGTCGAATATTGGGTTTTTCTCAACAGGTTTGATTAGGCATCTTGTTTTTCGTTGAAGAAAAAGCAAAAAAATTAAAAATTAAGAAAAGGAGATAAAAATTTTGGAAGGAAAAAAGACAATGGCAATTTTTCATTTTTCCCAATTTGAGCATGAATGATTTTGGGGGTATTTTAAGCGTTTACGTGTGTTTTTTGCTCAATGTGGTTATGGTGTTGGTAAATGAGAAATTTAGACATTGTTAATGAGTGCGTGAATAGTGAACCCCAAGCTGTTTTAAGGCATTGGAGTTTTCATGGTAAAAATATTGACGCGGCATGGTATTCCCTTGAGTGAATTGCTTAGATTCATTTGAGTTTGAGAATGCTAGTCGCATTTCTAAATATTCATTTCCTGATCCTTGTGCATTTTATACTTGATGTTACTATGCCCCTTTTTGGTGTGATTTGCATAATTCTTCTGACCACGATATACATTCATGTCCATGTTACATATGTTATGCTCCATCTGGCTTTGCATTACCTAGGAATAGTAGTAATGTTGTCCTAACCTTACATTATTCATCCTTTCCTTTAGCTCAGTGCATGGGCTCAAGGCAAGTGAGACCTTTTGGGTTTTTACAGGTTTAATGTCGCTGATGCATGTTTTAAGTCAGAAGATATTTCAGGTGAGGTGCATCATCTAGATAAGACTCCTTTGGAGGGTCACATGATGTGTTTATGCATGAGGAGTCCCCTAGCCTTAGTTGTGATGATATTGTTCTCCACAATCCTCTTGATCATTCCCACATTCCACCTATGTGTTTACAACCCTCTCCTTGTCCCAAGTATTACATCGATGTGCCTATTAATAATCCTATGATTTGTGATGCTAATGTTGATTTGGGCTATAAGGATAACATGTTCAATATGCTTAGTGGGAATGTTAATAATTTTATATCCCTAGGTTACTTTAGTAGGCATAATGCCTCCCTCGACCCATATTGCACGTACATTGTGGATAAGCCTAGAAAAATTATGTGGAATGCTTTCTTTGATTTCTCTTTTGGTTTCTTTATTATATTTGGTTTGTTGAGAAGAGCGCTAACTTTCTATGTTGTGATTATCTTCATGCTTTCTTACAGCCAAGCTTGTGAATCCCATGCAGCAGTGTTTGACAAGCTTTTGCAGGTTTGACTACGTCTTATCTGATGAGTGAAGTCCTAAAATTGTGATGGAGTGGGCTGATGCTCCATGTGCCTTATTTGTGAGGAGGCATTAGCTTAGGTGTACCAGCACCTAACGTGGTGAGATCATTATCTTTTTATTACTTCCCCCTTTCTTAATTTTCTCATTGTGAAGAATAATGCTTTATTGAAGCAGGGGGAAGGGTAGTTTCATGTCTTCCATTTTGTTTTCAATTTGCATACTTATTAGAGCATATAGTTTTAGGTTTCTTTTTATTTGCATTATAGTGTTGTATGTAGTTGATTTTTAGATTTGCATATAGGATTGCATGTGGGGATGGTATGGATTGGTTTCAGATAACCTCCATTGATGATTCTTTAGGCACAATAGCTTTCATAAGTTTGAGTAAATTTTGATGTGTAATCCCTTTTGGTGCTAAAATTTGTGAAGGTTTGTAAATATTTCTTATTTGGACCCTTGTCTTGATTGGGAACTTTGTCATTCCTTTGAGTCTTTAGCACTAGTGTTGGTACACGAGAGCCATTTATGAGCTAATTGAGACTTTGGTAGATGTCTCGTGAGACTTGAAACCTTATTTGGACTAATTCATGTGTGTGACTCTTTTATGTCGCATCTCTAGAACTTGCCTAGACTCTTGTTCAAAATCACGTTAGCATGTGCATAGTTGATGATATGATAGAGACATTTCTTTCTTTAGTCATTTTAGCCTCATAGCTAAATAGCTTACCCTTATTTTATCTCCTTTGTTAGCCCCTTTGAGCTTACATCCGTCTTTGTTGTGATCTCGTCATATTAAGCCTTGCCCAACACATGTTCCTAACCTTTAAGCCAAGCCTATGAAGCATCACTTCATCTATATAGTTGGTGGTTTGGGGGATATTGAGTCTAAGGTGGGCTTTGGTATGTTGGATTGTTGAGAGATTGATTGATATTGATCATTTAGTTGTGTTTCCCTCTTATTTGGGTGTGCATATGTATTAGATTATGAGTTGATAATTGGTGGTCCTATACTTTTCAATAATTTAAATTATTATTTTGTTTTCCCCAAAAAAAGGAGAAAAATCATGTAAAAAAAACCAAAACAAAAGGAAAAGAGATGAAAAAGAAAACAAAAATGAAGGTAAATGTGAATGCGTGATTGGCATTGGACATCTAAATAGCTTGTATTCCTTGTTAGTAAACTCATTTCCTATTTGACTCTTTAGGGTATGTTCATTGAATTGTTGGAGTTTGGAGTGTTAGTGAACTTATTGGTTAATTGGTGCTTCGGTTGGTTGCTTCCTAGTTGTTTGGTTAGGTAGCTTTACTTTCACCAAAATGCGTTTGTGCACTTCTTTCCCTGAACGCTTTTTAACCCACGTTACAATCCAAGTAAAGTCCTCTTGATCGTCTTGTGCACATTACATTCCTAATGGTGAAGAATTTAAGAGTCTTGGCAAGCATATGGTAGATTGCATTTTTATAAAGAGTTTTGAGTGAACCTATGCTATATTTCAAACACCTGAGCGGGAGCGATACACAATTTCGAAAAGTAAGGTTCTACCAGTCTGTTTAGCTCTAATCAATTCCATATGCCTGCATGATATGCTTTGTGGTTCTTTGGGGGTGATCAAGTTTGATATTGAGCTTGTGGTCTCATACGTTTTCTAAAATCTTTTCGTCCTCCTAATTTTGAAATGTCTTGCGTGGTACTTGGGGTTATCGTTGATTGGCATTCCTACAAGCGATATGCTATGACTTGTCTACTTTAAGGAGGTTGTTGTGTTTTGGGTTCTAGATGCATCTCCCCTTGTCCGTTTTCTCTAGTGTTTGCTTGAGGACAAGTAATCGCTCAAGCATGGGGGAGTTTGATAAGTACCTATAGACCATATCATTTAGGGTCATTTTGATGCGTTTTTAAGGGATTTATAAGTTTTGTGCTTAGTTTTTACCGCAAAAATTCCATTTTACGCTTAGGTATAGTGCTTTGATGAATTTTATAGGTTTTGAGACCTTTTTTTATCAAGTGTTAACCCATAAACGTCATCCTTATGGCTCACCACAGACGCCCCCAGTCACCATGCCTGTGGAAGAAAGAGAAGAATAAGATAACACCAAGCCAGGGGCCACCACGTATGGTCCGTGGTGGTGCCGGTGGTCCATGGTGGGCCCCTTTTCCCCCATATTGTTATGTTTTCTCGCAACTGTTTGACTTTTTGGCAGTTTTAATGTTTTGACCGCACCGTATTCACTATTAAAGGGTTGTTTTCAACCTCATCCCATCCATCCCATTTTCTTCATACTCCATTCCATTCTAACTAGATTAGGATTTAGGTTTAGAGAGAGTTGGGAGCAAGCGAAGGTCAAGATCGCAGGGATTCCGGTATGGGTTTGTAATGATGGTTCAAGCGCGCATTAGCTGAGCAATTACTTTCCCTTCTTTCTCTTTTCTCTTTAGATTTTTATGCTTTCAAATTATTGTTGATTTGTATGTTAAGTTTTGGATTGTTAATCTTGGAATTGAGTTGAATTGTTGTGATTGAACCAATTCTTGTTTTGAGCTAAAAGTGCTTCAAATTTATTGAGTTTATTCTATTGAATTTCAGACGCTGATTTGCTAGTAGGAAACTTGATTAATTTTCCTGCTTGTTTTGAACATTTGGTGAAGAACTGAAAGGTGAAACTAAATATTGGAAAACTAAGATTCGACTTACGTGTGTGGGATCTTGAAAAAGAATCACCTTTTAATAAACCCCTAAATTTGATAATCATGCTCTTAATTATCTTAGATTAATCAAAAACCCTTGAGAAATGATAGTTGATCAGATTTAAGAATTTCATTGCACCTTGAAAGAGGGTTTGATACATTGATTGTCGATTTTAGAATTACCCATCCAACAAAAAGGTGCTTGATTAATTGTTGCGTTGGAAAATTGCTTGGTTTGAACAAATTCTTTGATTGATTACCCATTAGGTTGGACAAGTGGCACAGATCAATTTCATTCACAAATTTTGGATTCGCTTAGCCTAACTTGAGAGATTATAACCCAGTAGATCAACCTCGTCCTTATGGGATCGACCTTGATTTGCTACAATGCCACCGTGCGCTTGAAGCCCTTTCAAGTTTTGGGCGCCATTGCCAGGAACTGGTATCGAATATTTGGTTTTTCTCGACAAGTTTAAGTAAGCATTTTATTTTCCATTAAAAAAAAAAGCAAAAAAATTGATAATTAAAAGAAACGAGATAAAAATTTTGAAAGGGAAAAAACAATGGCAATATTCCATTTTTCCTAATTGGAGCATGAATTATTTTGGAGGCAATTTAAGCGTTTGCATGTGTTTCTTGCCCAATGTCGTTATTATGTTGGTAAATGGAAAATTTTAGATATTCTTAATGACGGTGTGAATAGTAAAACCGAGCTCTTTTGAGGTATTGGGATTTTTATGGTAAAAGTGTTGATACGGCATGGTATTTGCTTAAGTGGATTGCTTGGGATTTATTTGAGTTTGAGAAGGCTAGTCGTTTTTCTAGATATTCATTTCCTGATCCTTGTGTAATTTATGCAAGATCTTATTATGTCCCTTTTTGGTGTAATTTGTATAATTCTTCTCACCTGATATACATTCATGCCTTTATTAATCATGTTATGCTCAACTTGGCTTTGCATCACCTAGGGACAACACTGATGTTGTCATAACCTTACATGATTCATCCTTTCCTTTAGCTCAGTGCATAGGGCTCGAGACGGGCAAACCTTCGGGGTTTATTGCTGAGTTTGATGTTGCTAATGCATGTTTTAGGTCGAATGATATTTTAGATGAGGTGCACCATCTAGATAAGACTCCTTTAGAGGGATTACATGATGTGTTTATGCATAAGGAGTCCCCTAGCCGTAGTGCTAATGATATTGTTCTCCCCGATCCTCTTGATCAATCCCATGTTTCACATATGTATTTACAACCCTCTCCATGTCCCGAGTATTACATTGATGTGCCCATTAATAATCCTATGATTTGAGATGCTAATGTTGAATTGGGCTATGAGGATAACATGTTCAATATGCTTGGTGGGAATGTTGATAATTTTATGTCCCTAGTTTACTCTAGTAGTTATAATGCCTCCCTTGATCCGTATTGAATGTACCTAGTGGATAAGCCCAGAAAAATCATGTGGAATACTTTCTTTGATTTCTCTTTTGATTTTTCTATTTATTTGGTTTGTTGAGGAGAGCACTAACTTTCATTATTGTGATTATCTTGATGCTCTCTTGTAGCCAAGCTTGTAAATCCCATGTTGCGGTGTTTGACAAGCTTTTGCAGGCTTTGACTATGGCTAATTGGATGAGTAAAGTCTTAAAGTTATGATGGAGTGGCTAATGCTCCATGTTCCCCGTTTTCGAGGAGGCCTTAGCTTAGGTGTACCCAGCACTTAGCTTAGTGAGATTGTTATCTTTTGTTTACTTCCCCTTCCCTTAATTTTCTTACTTTGAAAAATAATGCTTTGTCTAAGCATGAGGGAAAGGTAGTTTCATGTTTTCTGTTTTGTTTTCAGTTTGCATACTTGTTAGAGCATATAGTTTTAGGTCTCTTTTTGTTTGCATTATAGTGTTGCATTTTGTTGATTTTTAAATTTGCATATAGGATTGCATGTAGAGATGGTATGGATTGGTTTAAGATAACCTCCAATAACGATTCTTTGGGCACAATGGCTTTCATAAGTTTGAGTAACTTTTGATATGTAATCTCTTTTGGTGCTAAAATTTATGAAGGTTTGTAAATATTTCTTATTTGGACCCTCGTCTTGATTGAGAACTTTGTCATTCCTTGGAGTTTTTAGCATTAATATTAGTACATAAAAGTCATTTTATGAGCTAATTGAGACTTTGGTAGATGCCCCATGAGACTTTAGGACTTATTTGGACTAATTCATGTGTGTGACTCTTCCATATTGCATCTCTAGAACTTGCCTAAACTCTTGTTCAAAACTACGTTAGCATGTGCATAATTGATGATATGATAGAGACATTTCTTTCTTTGGTCATTTTAGCCTCATAGCTAAATAGCCTACCCTTGTATTACAAGTTTATCCTCTTTGTTAGCCACTTTGAGCTTATATCCGTCTTTATTGTGATCTCGTCATATTAACCCTTGGCACAACACATGTTCCTAACCTTTAAGCCAAGTCTATGGACCATTACTTCATCTATGCAATTGGTGGTTTTGGGCACAACACATGTTCCTAACCTTTAAGCCAAGTCTATGGACCATTACTTCATCTATGCAATTAGTGGTTTTGGGCATAATTGACTCTAAGGTGGCTTTGCAATGTTGGTTTGTTGAGGGATTGATGATATTGATCTTTTAGTTGTGTTTTCCTCTTATTTGGGTGTGCCTATGTATTAGATTATGAATTTATAATTGCTGGTCTTATGCCTTTCAATAATTGAAATTCTTATTTCATTTTTAAAAAAAGAAGAGAAAAATCATGTAAAAAAAGTAAAAAAATAAAGAAAAGAGATGAAAAACAAAACAAAAACAAAGGGAAAAGTGAATGCGTGATTGGCATTGGATATATAAATAGCATGTGTTCCCTATTAGTCAACTCATTTCCTATTTGATTCATTGGGGTATGTTTATTGAATTATTGGAGTTTGGGGTGTTGGTGAACTGGTTAGTTAATTGGTGCTTTAGTTGGTTGCTCCCTAGTTGTTTGGCTAAGTAGCTCCACTTTCACCCAAATACATTTGTGCATTCCTTTCCCTTTACCCTTTTTAGCCCACGTTATAATCCAAGTAAAGTCCTCTTGATCGGCTTGTGCACATTGTATTCCTAATGGTGTAGAATTTGGGAGTCTTGGCAACCACATGGTAGATTGCATCTTTGGAAAGAGTCTTGAGTGAACCTATACTATATTTCAAACACATGAGCGGAAGCGATTCACATTTCCACAAAGTAAGGTTCTACCAGTCTGTTTAGCTCTAATCACTTTTATGTGCTTGCATGACATGCTTTGTGGTTCTTTGGAGGTGATCAAGTTTGATATCAAGCTTGTGGTCTCGTACTTTTCCAAACACCTTCTCCACCTCCTAATTTTGAAATGTCTTGTTCGCTACTTGGGGTTATCATTGATTGGTATTCTTACTTGTGACATGCTATGACTTGCCTACTTTAAGGAGGTTGTTATGTTTTGATTTCTAGATGCATCTCCCCTTATTCGTTTTCTCTAGTGTTTGCTTGAGGACAAACAACCGTTCAAGAATGGGGAAGTTTGATAGGTACCCATAGACCATATCATTTTAGGGTCATTTTGATGTGTTTTAGGTGGATTTATAAGTTTTATGCTTAGTTTTCACCCCAAAAATTCCATTTTACACTTGGATATAGTGCTTTGATGACTTTTGCAGGTTTTGAGCCCTTTTTTATCAAGTATTAACCTATAAAAGTTATCCTTATGGCTCACCACGGACGCCCCCAGTCACTATGCCTGTGGAAGAAAGAGAAGAATAAGATAACACCGAGCCAGTGGCCACCATGTATGATCTGTGGTAGCGCCCACAGTCTATGTT
The DNA here is from genome assembly GCA_029747015.1 of Carnegiea gigantea. Classification (NCBI taxonomy): domain Eukaryota; kingdom Viridiplantae; phylum Streptophyta; class Magnoliopsida; order Caryophyllales; family Cactaceae; genus Carnegiea; species Carnegiea gigantea. Next base: position 13,539 of record JAKOGI010002991.1, on the reverse strand, counting down.
CGCCGCCTTTTCCCCCAGATCGTTATATTTTCTCGCAGCTGTTCAGCTTCTTAGCGGTTTTTATCTTTTAACTCCAGCATATTCGTTATTAAAGGGCTGTTTTCAGCCTTATCCCATCCATTGTATTTTCTCCATACTCCATTACATTCTAATTAGATTAGGATTTAGATTTAGATAGAGTTGAGAGCAAGCAAAGGTGACGATTGCAAGGATTCCAGATCGAGTTTGCAATGACGGTTCAGGTGCAAATTAGTTGAGCAATTATTCTCCCTTCTCTTCTCTTTTCTCTTTACATTTTTATGCTTTCTAATTATTGCTGATTTTTATGTTAATTTTGGATTGTTAATCTTGGAGTTGAGCTGAATTATTGTGATTGAATCAATTCTTGTTTTGAGCTGAAAGTGCTTCAGATTTGTTTTGTTTAAATCTTAGATGTTGATTTGCTAGTAGGAAACTTGATTAGTTTCTTGCTTGTTTTAGACATTTGGTGAAGAAATGAAAGGTGAAACTAAATGTTGGAAAACTAAGATTCGACTTGCGTGTATGGGAACTTGAGAAAGAATCACAGTCTAAATTTGATAATCATGTTCTTAATGATCTTAAATTAATCAAAAACCCTTGAGAAATGGTAGTTGATTAGATTTAAGATTTTCATTTTACCTTAAAAGAGGGGTTTGATAAATCGATTATCGATTTTAGAATTACCCGTCCAACTAAAAGGTGCTTAATTAATTCTTGAGTTGGAAAATTGCTTGGTTTGAATAAATTCTTTGATTAATTATCTATTAGATTGAATAAGTGGCATAGATCAATTTCATTCACAAATTTTAGATTTGCTTAGCCTAACTTGAGGATTATAACCCAGTAGATCAACCTAGTCCTTGTGGGATCAACCTTGATTTGCCACAACACCACCGTGCGCTTGCAGCCCTTTTAAATTTTTGGCGCCGTTGCCAGGGACTGGTGTAGAATATTGGGTTTTTCTCGATAAGTTTGAGTAAGCTTTTTCTTTTTCATTGAAAAAAATTGATAATTAAAAAAAACGAGATAAAAATTTTGAAGGGAAAAACACAATGGCAATTTTCCATTTTTCCCAATTCAAGCATGAATTATTTTGGAGGTATTTTAAGTGTTTGCATGGGTTTCTTGCTCAACATCGTTATTATATTGGTAAATGGGAAATTTTAGATAACGTTAATGGCGGCGTGAATACTGAACCTGAGCTCTTTTTGTGTATTGGGGTTTTCACAGTAAAAATGTTAATGCGGCATGGTATTTCCTTGAGTGAATTCTTGGGATTCATTTGAGTTCAAGAAGGCTGATCGTGTTTTCAGATATTCATTTCCTAATCCTTGTGCAGTTTATGCTAGATCTTATTATGCTCCTATTTGATGTGATTTGTATAATTCATCTGACCACAATATACATTTGTATCCTTATTATATATGCTATGCTGAACTGAGCTTTGCATTACCCAGGGACAACACTGATGTTGTTATAACCTTACATGATTCACCATTTCCTTTAGCTCAGTGCACGCTGCTCGAGACAGGTGAGCCTTTCGGATTTGGTGCTGGGTTTGATGTTGCTAATGCATGTTTTAGGTCGGAAGATATTTCAAATGAGGTGCATCATCTAGATAAGACTCCTTTTGAGGGATTACGTGATGTGTTTATGCATGAGTCCCCTAGCCTTGGTGGTGACGATATCGTTCTCCTCGATCCTCTTGATCATTCCCTTGTTTCACATATGTATTTATAACCCTCTCTTTATCCTGAGCATTACTTCGATGTACCCATTAATAATCCTATTATTTGAGATACTAATGTTAATTTGGGCTATGAGGATAACATGTTCAATATGCTTGGTGGGAATGTTGATAATTTTATGTCACTAGGTTACTTTAGTGGGTATAATGCCTCCCTTAACCCATATTGAATGTACCTAGTAGATAAGCCTAGAAAAATCATGTGCAATAGTTTCTTCAATTTCTCTTTTAATTTTTCTATTTATTTGGTTTGTTGAGGAGGCGCTAACTTTCTTTATTGCAACTATCTTGATGCTCTCTTACAGCCAAGCTTGTGAATCCCATGTTGCGGTGTTTGACAAGCTTTTGCAGGCTATGACTATCTCCAATTCGATGAGCGAAGTCTTAAAGTTGTGATGGAGTGGCTGATGCTCCATGTTCCCCGTTTGCGAGGAGGTATTAGCTTAGGTGAACCCAGCACTTAACCTAGTAAGATCGTTATCTTTTGTTTACTTCCCCTTCTCTTAATTTTCTTACTTTGAATAATAATGCTTTATCTAAGCATGGGAGAAGAGTAGTTTTATATCTTCCATTTTGTTTTTAGTTTGCATACTTGTTAGAGCATATAAATTTTGGTTTCTTTTTATTTGCATTATGGTGTTGCATTTTGTTGATTTTTAGATTTGTATATCGGATTGCATGTAGGGATGGTATGGATTGGTTTAAGGTAACCTCCAATGATGATTCTTGAGGCACAATAGCTTTCATAAGTTTAAGTAACTTTTGATGTATAATCCCTTTTAGTGCTAAAACTTGTGAAGGCTTTGTAAATATTTGTTATTTGGACCCTTGTTTTGATTGAGAACTTTGTCATTCCTTGATGTCTTTAGCACTAATGCTGGTATATGAGAGTCATTTTATGAGCTAATTAAGACTTTGGTAGACATCCCATGAGACTTTGAGCCTTATTTAGACTAATTCATTATATTTAGCCTCGTGTTTATTTCATGTGTGTGACTCTTCCATGTCGCATCTTTAGAACTTACCTAGACTCTTGTTCAAAACCACATTAGCATGTGCATAGTTGATGATATGATAGAGGCATTTCTTTCTTTAGTTATTTTAGACACATAGCCAAATAGTCTACCCTTATATTACAAGTTTATCCCCTTTGTTACCCCATTCGAGCTTATATCCATCTTTGTTGTGGTCTTTTCTTATTAACCATTGGCCAAACACATGTTCCTAGCCTTTAAGCCAAGTCTATAGAGTATCACTGCATCTATGTAGTGGGTGGTTTTCAGGATAATTGAGTCTAAGGTGGCTTTGGTATCTTGGTTTGTTGAGGGATTGATCATGCTGAGCATTTAGTTGTGCTTCCCTCTTATTTGGGTTTTGTGTGCGTGTTAGATCGTGACTTAACAATTGGTGGTCCTATGTCATTCAGTAATTGAAATTCTTACTTCATTTTCCGAAAAAAAGAGAAAAAAAAGAGAAAAATCATGTAAAAAAAGCAACCAAAAAAAAAAAGAGATGAAAAAGAAAACAAAAACAAAGGGAAAAGTGAATGCGTGATCGGCATTGGACATGTAAATAGCTTGTGTTTCTTATTAGTCAACTCACTACAAAAAAAAGACAAAATAAAGATGGAATTAGTGATGGAATTTTGATATCAGCGATGGAATTGGCGATAGAAAACGACTGTCGGATTTTAGCTCGTCGCTGAGTACCTGGCGACGGAATTATGAAATTCCGTTGCCACCAATGACGGAATCAACAAAGGACCTTGCCACGTACTTTTTTTTGGCAGGGAAAAAATTGTTGGCAGGGAAAAAATTGGCGGGGCAGGCAGCGACTGACCGAAAAAACCTTTGCCACTAGTGACGGACATAGCGACGGATCCTCTATCCGTCGCTAGCTTCTGCCCCATTAAAAAAAATAAATGCTTTTGTTCCGTCGCCAGTTCGTCGCTAAGTTGCTAATTTTTTTTAAATAACAATGCTTATTTTTGATCGTATCTCTTAGTACATGCTTTTCAATCCCTGTAAGAAATTTACAAGAAGTTTGCACTCAATCAACATCCAATGGTATCGAGTATGACTTTATTCGAAGCGTTCTTAATAGTTCCAAGGCACACAAAGGTGGAATATCACATCCAAAATAACACTTCAAACTAAGGGTTCTGAATTCATGAAGCACAAGTCCCAAATAAAGTCTCTATATATCACAAACTACAAATCCAAACAAACCAGAAGTTGCGAGTAATTAAAAGAAACGTTATGTTTGCAGAACAGGGAGAAGCAAGCGCCAAAGGGAGCGGAATGAAATAAGCACCAAAGGGTGGGGAATGAAACAAACACCAAGGGGAGGGGAAGCAAGCAGCAAGAGGTGTACCCTATGAAGAACCAAGCAGGAGAGCCACCAGTTGCGGGAAAACTGCAACCAACTCAATCACCAAGGTAAGGATCATCATCTTCCCCTTCCTCTTCCTCGTCCTCACCCTTATCCTCATCCTCATCCTCATCCTCATTATGTTGTGGATGATGAGTTAAGAGTGGTTGAGATCCCGAACCAGAAGCTTGTTGTGTTTGGAAGAAAGATTGCAGACGCTGATCGATGCTTATCATTTGTTGGGTCAGTTGTTGGTTACTTTGGGTGAGCAATTTGTTGGATTCCTCCAGTTGCTTACATTTCTCCATAAGCAATCAGTAGCTTTTAGCTTGTAAAGTTAGCTCATCCTTCAAGTTGGTTATTACACCCTTAAGTCATTGAGCTCTTGTTGCAATGGCGTGTAATCGGTACCTACTGATAGGCATTTAAATGAAGTACGCATTAGTATTGCAATTAAGTAAACTTATCGTATAACCATGTTCATTGAAACTTTAATTTAAAAATTGTACCGGCTCTTTGAGTGGGACAGAAGTAACCGGATTCCCTAATGTTGACAGCCTCATCGCCGATGCCATAAATACGACCCTTCTTGTTCTTGTACGTCTTCACCCACAACCCATTTGGGTTTGGAAGTGGCTGATTTGGATCTTGAGAAGTGCCATCGCCGGTCCCTTGAGAGTTGATAACATTTTAAAATTCACGTTCAAAGGTCCTACAATATCAGAACATGCACAAGAAATCATATATATTACAATTAATGAAAGTAAAGTATACAAGTTCATGTTGAACTACCAATAAAGATTAAGAATAGCCAACGGCTTACATATGTTTATTCTGATTTCTTGTCAACCCAAGGGGCATCTTCTTTCCAATGGAGTTTGTGAGTGTGGCTGAATAATTCAACAATTGTGAACTCCATCCCAAGTTACCTCCTCTATGTACGTGCCACACAGAATTATGTCAATCACAAGCCAAACCACAGTATTAAAGTTGAAGAAATCCATAGTAAATTCATTTACCAGATGCCTCTTATGCTCATGCATAGGGATCGAACCACAGGTCTGGAGAGATGGGCCATCACTTTCTGGAGTACCCAGTCAGTTCTTCTAGACTGTTTCACGCAGTTTCTTGCAACCTTCGTTCGCCTAGTATTGTTGGAGTCCCTCCCATTGAGCCTTACCGAGCCAAACAGGCTTCTTGTGCTTCCTTACTTTACTAAGGAAGTCTCTCACGCATGCATTGCCTCGGTTTTCAAAATTTTTTCTTATACAGTCCTCATAGACCGGATCCCAAGTGAACCACTTTTACAATTATGAAAACAACAAACACATCAAATAACACAATAGTAATTTATCACGTTCACACAAACTATTAATATGTAGGCACTTTAGTTACCTTGAACTCTCCAAACCACAAATCCAATACTAGTTTAGGCACTTTACCCCAAGTAGGCCAAGCTCTATCATATTTGCTTTGAAATATAAGCGACATCCTACTAACAGCACTCTCATTGGGGAGAAACCTAATTGAACATAACACATCAAATTGATTACTTGTGATGCAAAATAATTGAAGTTCATATCATATAACAATTGAAGACTTACACGTTACCATCTGGCTCAATCCAAGCCTTTACTTGAGTGCTCCTATGATTGGATTGTGCTTTACTTTCTCCGGTTACAATGTGGTCTTGGGATTGGTTTGTGTTAGGGTTAATGGGTTGAGGAGTAGGCTGCACAGTGTTGACAAAAGGGGGGTTTGAAGGAATGTTATAGGCAAATTGGCCATAAATGGTACTTTGATTGGGAATGTATGAGGTCTAATGATGGAAAGCTCCAAATGGGGGAGGCATTGGTCCTGAAAGACCTGGTATGTAACTAGCCATTGTGGCTCCTGGGTGAACTGGGATATGAGACACGTGGGGGGAAGATGGATCAACATCCATTGTGGTTGGATCTGTGGCTGAGCTCCTATGCCCTCGTCCTCTACCTCGAGTGGAGGACTTACCTTGACGAGAAATGGAATCCATACCTGAAATAGGTGACAACAAATGCAAGTACAAATATATAATAATTGCACATATCAACTGTTTACTCAGACATCATAATACATAGATAACATATATTTTCAAAATTCATTTATACAATAAAAGTAAAGTCACAACCAATAGTTTTCCATGCAAAGCACTCAAATACATAAGAATTTATTAGCACTCAATCATCTACATCATCATCATCGTCATCGTCATCGTCATCGTCACCATCATCATACAAACGTAAATTTTCCTCTACTTCATCTGCTTCATCACTGTCATCCCACTCATCCTCTTCATCACCCTCATCATCCTCTACCTCATCTATCTCGTCATTAACCTGAATGAATGAAAACCCTATTTCATCATTAACCTCTTTCGGTGGTGCACTTTCATCCACTAATGATGTAGGGATAGCATCATTCACAGGTTCAGTGATTGTCGTCATGTCCGTTTGTTAGTAGGCAGTAGGTAGGATATACTGCTTATCCACTCTCGCCCTTGGTTTGGTTGGTATGTCAACAAGCTAATTGGCTCTATTGCTTATGCGACCTACACGTGGCATGAAGGATACTTGTGATGCGGTGTTTGGGAAGATGAATGGGTCATACTTTTGGTACCTCCTTATACAGTGCACCTCAATAAGTTTGCTTAGTTTATGAGATCGTGTCCCATAATTCAATGTGGGATCAAACAACTCACAACTAAATAGCACATATCATTTAAGTGGTTCACCTACATACTCAAGTTGGACAATATCCTTCAATATGCCATAATAATCATTTTCAATATCGCCCTTCCCCCATGCCACAAATGCCAACACCATAATTATATGTTCTCTTCTCGACGCTGCGAGCTTCTATGTGGAATTTGAATCCATTAACTCTATATGCCATCCACGTCGACACATACCGATTCGGCTTCGCAGCCAATTGTGTCAAGTAGCACTGTTTGTGGGTGTCGATTAGTTGAATATAATGCACTAAGGTGACATAACATGTAGTTTTAGTTAATACAATGCACCTAACTGTTATGTTAAAATTATAAAGGATTGAGTTGTAATACTTACATTATGACTAAATCAATCTGCAAAATGAGTTTCGATGATGGAGTCAACATCAGCGTTGCTGACATTGGGACGTGCAGTTCTGACTTATTCTGTGAAAATTCTATCACATTTTATGAAGGCCATTAATGTACTTGCGTTCCGAATGATAATCTCAATTGGAAGTTAAGGCAGCACTAACCTGATATAAGGTTTAACTTCATCACAATTTAACAGCACGTGAAGATGGGCAGCAATATATTCTACATCTGTGAGGTACCTGGATCTTTCCTACCAATAGCGGTCCCTTGCAGTTCAAACATAGATAGAGTTGGGAAATGATTATTATGTTCGTCGCCATCCTCATTTCTCCTACATCTACTGTGCATGGAAGGCACATTAGAGCCGAAGTAATAGGAGGCGAAGAATGTCCTCTCAGCTTCTAGGTATGCTTTTATGATTGAACCTTCAGGATACGCTTGTGGCTTTATTTTTTTCTTTAATCGGCTAAAAAACCTAACAAATTCATAATTGCATTCACTTGTAAGTGATTACACATACAAGAATTGAGATAAGGTTTCAGGGAGTACAGCCTACTTTACCTCTCAAATGGATACATCCACCGATATTGTAATGGACCACCAAGTTGAACCTCTTCTGCCAAATGCACTGGTACGTACTCCATTACATTGAAGAAGTCAGGAGGGAAAATCATCCCCAACTTGCACAAAATGACGACAATGTTCTGATGTATTTCCTCAAGCATATGCATATCCTCTTGCAGTGTTGTTGAGCATAAGTTCTTGAAGAACTGACTTATCTCAATGAGAGGTTTCAACACATTATCTGGGAGTGCACCAAATGCAATGGGCAAAAAAGTCTCCATGAACACATGACAGTCATGACTTTTCATGTCGTCGAACTTTGCCTCATTAGGGTCTATGATATTCCTCAAATTAGAGCAATATCCATCAGGCATTTGAAGCTCCTTTACCCATTCACACAACTCTCTTCGTTTATCCACAGGAAGTATGAACTTCGCTTTTGGTTTAACTAGCTTACCACTTGGGCCTGGATGTAAATATAATTCTTGTCTATCACATATTTCTGTAGCATCCATCCTTGATTTGGCATTATCCTTTGTTTTCCCATGGACATCCATAATAGTGTTAATGATGTTCTCGAATAAGTTCTTCTCAATGTGCATCACATCCAAATTATGGTGGAGCAATTGGTAATGCCAATAAGGCAATTCCCAGAATATGCTCCTCTTCTTCCAGTTATGCTCATTTTTCTTAAATTCTGGTATGACAAAGTCACCATTTGTGGTTACCATTGGGTAATCTTCCACCTCGGTCTAAAGTTCTTCCCCAAATAAGCAGTGAGAAGGACTCCTATAATAATTCTGCCTTTCTTAAATGCTGTTCTATTTCTTCTAAACGTATGATTCCTTGGCATAAAACACCTATGACAATCAAGCCATAAGAATTTACCTCCATTTCTTAGTCTCAAAGCCTTTGGCTATTTCACACATATAGGACATGCCAATTGCCCATTAGTACTCCACCCAGATAACATTCCATATGCGGCGAAATCATTGATGGTCCACATTAATGCAGCCTTCATTTGAAATGTATACCCCACAGAAATGTCATATGTCTCAACTTCAACATCCCACAACTCTTTGAACTCATTAATAAGAGGTTGTAAATATGAATCTATTTTGTTCTTCGGATTTTTGGGGCCGGGGATTACACAAGTCAGGAACATAAATCCTATGGTCATACACATTTCAGGGGGAAGGTTATAAGGTGTAACTACCACCAGCCAAATAAAGTATGATCTTGAAGACAAAGTATAAGGATTAAATCCATCAGCACATAAGCCGAGCCTAGCCTCACATTCCGAGGCTCGGAAGCAAAATCAAGGTACTTGTTATCGAAATGTTTCTATGCTGCCCCATCTGATGGATGACATAGAACTCCGTCCTCATGTCGATGTTCATAATGCCATCTCATGTGCTCTGCAGTACTTCTTGATGCATATAACCTCTGCAGTCGAGGTTTTAATGGTAAGTAATACATCCTTGAGTATGGCAATGGATTCTAATTCCTTTGTTGGGACCTTTTCCTTTCCCATCTTGAATGCCCACAAATCTTGCACGCATCTAGGTTTGCGTCCTCCTTAAAAAATAGCACGCAACCTTTCCGACAACAATTAATTAGGACCACATCATTGCCAAGATCTTTAACAACCTTCTTCGTTTGCCGATAGTTGTTTGGCATGCGGTTGTTAGATGAACACATCTATTTCATTAGTTGAACAATTTTATTGAAACAATTTTGTGGCATGTTATAATCAGATTTGATACTCAACAGTCTCACCGCAGTAGAAAGCTCACTGCGGATAGATTAACCATCATATAAGGGTTGTTGAGCAGCTTGAACCATATTATAAAATGGTTTCCGATAAGTGCTTGACTCCTCTTCCCTTACATTTTGATTTACCATTATAGCATCACCAACTATGTCCGCCATCGGATGAACGTATGATTCATAGTAATCATTATTAATATGACTTGAACCTCCAACTTTGTGAATTTTACTATTTGAATACCCAAAATCATATTGCTGAGGTTCTATTTTCCCATGACTTATCTAAAACCAATACCCTTTTACAAAATCCTTATACATAAGGTGTGTTTTGACCTCATCGGGTATCAAATACACCTTATTTCGGCATTTAATACAAGGACATCTATAGTTTTCCCTATTTAGGAACTCTATCTGTCTACGTGCAAATTCATCAAATTGGTTTACTCCAACTAAAAATTCTTACGTATAACCACTACAATCAGGCAGTAATCTATTATACATCTACCTACGATGTAGAGGACCATTCACATTCTACTCAAATAGTAATAATCACATAAGTTATTGGATGAGAATTAATTTTAATTAAAATTATAATAATTATATAAATTACTCAATTATATATTACATATTGTTGACCTTATCCTTATGTAATGTAAGGTTTTGATGATAACAAACAAAAATGTAATATATGCTTGAGTGTGTTGTTCGAACAGGTTCCAAATATTGTTTGGAATATTTTGAAATTGCTTGGTTAACAATGCTTAAGAACAGGTCTTAGGAACAGGTTTTCAAGATCAGTTGATTCAGGAATCCAGAACAGCCTGGGGATCAGTTCTGCAAGGTGTTTGGAGTAGCAAGTTATTTTTCTACAAGATGTTCGGTTGATTCAACAAGAGTCTTGGTTTGTTATAGGTTTTATCTTCTTAGATTCTTGTTAATATGCCAATTAGAAAGTCTTGATTTAGCACTTACTTGAAATGGTTTTTGCTCTTTGAAAAATTTCAAAACACTGTCTCAGAACAGTTCTGAGAACAAGGTGTTCAAGGTGTTTTCAAGCCAAAACTGCAAAACTGATTTTTTACGAATTCTTCTCTGATTTTTTGGCTAACATCTCTGAGATTTTTTGAGCAAGATTTTCTGCTGATTAGTTAGTCCAAAGTTTTTTGGCTATGAGAAACCTGGGGAGAAGTGCAAGTCTATTTTTAGAGTGCTTTATCCACCAAGTAACAAAATCTCTATTTTTAGAAAATGGCTGAATTTGTGGCGAAAATCATGGGATGATTTACTGAGTTTTTGTAGCTAAAAATAACCGTGTGGCTCAAGTACTTAGTGGGAATTTTCAGTTCACACTTTCCACTTCTTGCGGCCCAAGCTTTTTCTTTTTAGAAAACAATTTATGATTATTCCACTTGGTTTTTCTATTTAAGCAAGACTCCACACTCATTTTCTTCATAGGTTTTCACAGCAATATTCCAGAACATAAGAGTCATATTTTTCAGAGAGAAAACCGATCCAAGTGTGTGAAAGATTGAGCTTTCAAAATTGGCATACTAGGCGCATATTTATACCTTACACTAGCTTATTGAGAAGCATTCAAAAGTAAGGTGTCCATCTTATTCTCTTCTTTCATAAAAGTGAGTTGAGTGTATCCAAATTAAGGGGATTTTAGACGTGGGGTAACCGGTCTTAGGGAAGACGGTTACGTGTGTTACAAGTTGTAACAAGGTGTGTTGTTATTGTAACGTGTTTAGCATGTTTAGTGAAGTGTGTAAATCCTACAGGAGGTAGGTCGTGGTTTTTTCACCTCAGTTGGGCTAAAGGTGTTTCCACGTAAAAATCCTGTGTCCATTATTTCTTGTGTTCATTTCCGCTGAGTTTTCGCTACTGGACGTATCAGAAACAGTCTGTGCAAACAGGGTCTAAGCCTGTTCCCCAGAAACCTGCGAAAATTTGACAACACAATTCACCCCCGCTCTTGTATTTGTGTACTCTCATTTCTATCAAGTGGTATCAGAGCAGGTTCTCATTAGAAATATTAACATCTTGAGAGATCCTAAACATGAGTACACCACATGGCATGCTTGAGGGGCAATCCATAACTTGACCACCATACTTTACTGGTCAACATTATAGTTGGTGGAAGAATAGAATGGAAAATTACATTCAAGCTGAGAACTACGAATTGTGGATGCTTATCAAGAACGGGCCACTCATTCTCACGAAAGTAATTGAAGATGGAAGCACAGTTCACAAAAAGCCCGAGGAGTTCAATACCGATGACTTCAAGATGATGGAGAAAAACGCTAAAGCTAAAAAACTCCTGTATTTTGGTCTTGGTCCGGATGAGTACACTCGCATTTCTGAGTGCGAGTCAGCCAAAAACACATGGGATGCCCTTCAAGTAGCTCATGAAGGCACAAACCAAGTCAAACAATCACGCATTGAGCTACTTATGAGAAAGTACGAACTGTTTGAGATGGGTGATCGTGAAACGGTGATGGACATGCATACTAGTTTCACCCATATAACAAATGAGTTAAAATCTTTGGGAAAGTCCTTCACCACTGAAGAGTTGGTGAGGAAGATCCTAAGGTTTTTACCTCATTCTTGGAAAGCCAAAGTTACAGCTATTCAAGAGGCCAAGGACATGAAAAAGATTACCTTGGACGAACTGATTGGAAACCTCCAAACCTATGAGCTTAGGAGAAATTCCCAACAACAAGAGGAGATCAAGAAAGACCGGGGAATTGCTCTAAAAGTCAACGAGGAGGATAGCTCGGACCTTGATAATGAAGAAATGGCAATGATCACCCACAAATTCAAGAAGTTTTTCAAGAAGGCCAAGGAGAACACAAAGAAGAAAAACTTCGGCAAGTTTAGGAACAGTGACCGGGAACAGTTCTCAGGGTGTTTCAAATGTGGTAAGCTTGACCACATTGTGAAAAACTGTCCACTGCTTAAAGAGGAATAAGAGGCCGAACAGTCCAGGAAATAGGGCAGGAAATAGGCTGGAAACAGTTCTGCCAGGCGCTTTACAAGGGCAATGCTCACGGCTTGGGGTGATTCTACCGAGGATGAGGAAGGAACGGAAGAAGAAGATGCTGCTGTAGCTCTTATGGCCAGAAGTGACTCTGACTCATATGATGAGCCTCTGGACAACTTAGCTCAACTTAAGGATAAGGTACGTGGTCTAAATAAAGCAAAACTTGAAGAGTTATTATTCACTTTGATGGATGAATGTGATGCTATTAATTCTGAAAATTGCATGTTAAAGGATGCATGTTCTGAGTTAAAAAGGGATATTAGAGAATTAAAGCATGAAAACAAAATCCTTAAAAGTGAAAAAATTGAAATTGATATAAAGAACATTGTTTTGCATGAAGACCTCAATAAGTTCAAAGCGACCTTAAGTATGAAGGAAGAGGCTTTTGCTACTGACTCCACTAAGCTTGAAAATGAGTCTCTTGAACTGAAACAGAAGGTTGAATCCCTGCTTGTTGAGAACAATAAATTGCTTGAAAAATTAAAACAAGTAGAATCAGACCTTGCTGCAAACAGGTGCTGGAACAGATCCTCACAGGCGCTGAATTGGCTGAACACTCACTTTAACCGAGGCAAAAGAGGATTAGGCTTTGTGACTAAGCGCACCGTTTACCCTGTTAATAGAAAATATGTGGGATTACCTGAAAATATTATTTGTTTTCATTGTGGTAAAATGTAGCATTATCGGTATGCTTGTCCTATAAGAAGGTATGCCATGGAAAGCAACTTGATTTATGTGAAGCAAATTTGGGTTAGAAAGGATGAGCTTCGCATGTCTAAGGAAATCGACCCAAGTGGATATGGGTCCCCAAAACCAACCCCTAATTTGTTTTGCAGGCTAAAGTGAGAGGGAATAATCCGGCAAACAACCCAGCAAACAGCCCAGGGAACAACCCAGGGAACAACC
>JAKOGI010002990.1:62500-73092 GCA_029747015.1 Carnegiea gigantea | reverse complement strand
ATATATATATATATATATATATATATATATATATATATATATATATGTATATATATATCGATATGCATATATGGATATGTATACGTACACATATATGTATGTATATATAAATATTTAGGTATGTATGTATGTATGTATGTATGTATATGTGAGTGTATATGTATGTATATATACATATAGATGTGTGCATATAAATATGCATATATATAAATATATATATATGTGTATATATATATATATACACATATATATATATACTTCATATATTATATATATAATAGATTATATATGTATATGTATACATACATAATATCTATCGCCTATATATATATATATATATATATATATATATATATATCTGTACGGGTGTGTATGTGTAATGCGTGTGTTATATAATATGTATAATATTCTACATATATATATATATATATAATAATCTGTATATGTATCTATTATATATATATTATAGATATATATATATTATATATACATATATAATATGTATATGTATATATAGATAATAGATCTACCTATGGTATGTATGTATGTGTGTGTGTGTTGTGGTATGTATATATATATATATATATATATATATTATATATATATATATATAATATATATATATATATATAAGTATATATATATCGGTATAATACATATATATAATATATATAAATATATATATATTTTATGTAGATATATATATCTATGTATGTATATATGTGTATATAAATTATATATATATATATATGTATGTGTATATACAAATATATGTATGATGTATCCGTATGTTATGGTGTGTGTGTGTGTGCTTATATATATATTATATATATATATATAGATATATATATATATATATATCTATATATTATATATTATCTATATATATAGCATAATATATATATATATATATTATATATATAATATATAGCTATATATATATTACATACTATATATCTATATATATTATATATATATATATATATATATCTCTGTGTGTGTGTGTGTGTGTGTTCTTTCTTTTGCGTTAACCTAGTTGTCTTATCTTCTACGTTCTAAAATCGTATTTTTAGTAACTGTACGAGTTGAATTATTATCGATGTGCTTATGTGAGCGATAATTTTATTAAAAAGAATATTTTTATTGCCGTTAATGCTTTTATCATTAGTTTTGAAACTCTTTTGATGAGTTCTATTAAGCGTTAATGATGGTTATCATCGAGTACTAAATCGAGTAGGAACCCGAGTACGACTAGTTGTTCAACGTCCGAATTAGTTTTAAGGTTTAATAAGTTAAACCTTGATGTCTTTGTGATCGAATAATCGACGAACGATTACCTTATCGATTCAGTTTAGAATAAGGGGTACGAGATTGGGCTAGCATTTTTAGTTGATTGAGCAATTGACGGAAATAAAATGAAATTAAAAAAAGATAGAGGAGAGAGAGGGGGGCGGAGATGCCGCCGCTATCAAGGGTCGGCTGCCGTTCCCCCCTTGTGATAGATGTGAGCCAAAGACTGTGAGAGAGAGAGAGATTGAGCGAGCAGAGAATGATGGCGGAGGTCGATGGCGGAGTGCCTCGATGGCGGACATGGCGGCGACGGCGGCGTTGCTGGCCGCCTGTCTGCGGACCGCCAGCAGAGAGAAAGAGAGAGAAGGATCGAGTGAGGGCCTCAGTTTAGGGGGTTAGGGTTTGAATTCCTGGCGCACCACCACCAAGGTCGCCACCGACGATGATTGGGCATGCGCCGGTAAAAAGCAGACCAAGCTAGAGGGCCAAAAACGAGATCGGGCATGCTGGTTCGAGGATAACATTTGGACAGCAGGTTTAGAGTTGAATTTTGAATCCTAAACATCCACAACAGCACTCAAAAGGGGCCCTAGAACGGGTCTTTAGCTTGGATTCGAGGTAGGTGTTTCTCGCCTACTAAGTATTAGTAGTTTTGAAAGCGTTTTAACCCTTAAGTTACGATGCATGTCAGTTTAGGTTTAGTCAGATTAACAGAAATTATGCATGTCCTGTTTCAGCTGAATTTAGTTTAAATCGATGCATGTTAAGTTTAGTTAGTTTATGCTTGAAAAATAGCTTCGAACTGAAATGTGAACACTTAGAATCGAATTACATCTGTACTTAGTTAATTCATACTTGATTAATAGCTTTGAAATAAAATGTAAACTCTTAGCATTGATGCATGTTTATTTGATTAATTCATGCCTGATTAATAGCTTCGAAATGAAGTATAGGCACTTAGAATCGATACTTGTATGATTAGTTAATTTATGAGAATCGAAGCTTGAATAATTAGTTAATTTATGCCTAGTTAGTAGCTCCAAACTAACCTAATAGTGCTTCAAATCAAAATAGGTTAGTTTAATGAACTCATACTTATAAGTAGCTTCGAAACAATCTATGTGTGCTTGTAATTAATGCTTGTTAAGTTCGTGAAAGGTACGCCTGAAAATGACATGTCACTTTTGTTATGAAAGACAAATGCTTTAAGATTCATGTTTGATTAGTTAAGTTGGTTCGTTAAGCGTTATTTCATCTTAAGGTGGTGTAGATGTGTATATATGTGGTTATATATGTATGCTTGCGGTAACGCACCGCTGGATGGTGCTGCCTGCCCAAGTAAGGGCATGAACCCTTTTACACGTCTCTTTATAAGCTTTCATGGTAATATGCTATGGTTATAGAATTGAAAACCGAGATGGTGGTCAGATGGTTTGAGGTAGAACTATGAGTGATTCAAGATTTCCTGTGGTCAGTTGCTATGTGAAGAGCGAGTCTAGGTTGTGATTAACTGCAATCGTGTGGATTACGAGGCCATGTGTGGCTCATGTTGCTAAGTTGAATTTTGAAGTGCTTGAATGTGTACATGTGCTCCCCTACCCATTCTATGTTATTAAATTTGATTATTTACATAAGGGTTAGTTTTAAAAAAGAAGGATTTCATGTTTTGAAATGATAGTAGCCGTAATTATTAGTGCATGATGGCCTATTTTAACTAAACAAATACAGGTTTGGGAGTGAACTCGCTTAAACGGGGGAATCTCTAAAGAGGTTTACAAAGGCGTGAGTTGTATGAACAAGGATTTCGCTTCGAACAATATGATATGAATGACATTAGCCTGGCGGATAAGTCCTGGTACTAGGAAACCCTAGAAGACCTGGACGAGGGTAATAGTCCGACATGTTATATGTAGCTGTCCTGGGAGTAAAAGCTTAAGCGTGAGCGTTACGTCTCACTATGGGGTTGAGAATAGATCTCACCCAATCAACACCCTGTAATGAACTTATACCAGATGTATTTTCCTAATAAGTGAAGAAAAGCAGTCGACATTAGGCCATTTCAAGTATTTCAGAAAGAAAGTTTTTATAGGCCATTAAGAGGCAGATGAATGAAACGTGAAAAGCTTATAAGGGTCAATATGCGAACGATATGAAAGAGATCTCTTTTAAAGAATATGAGCCACAAGAGGCTAAGAGAAGAGTTTTTATGAGCCTCAAGAGGCTAAATAAAGTGTTTTTAGTGAAAAGAAAAAAAGCTTCCCGGGCATGACATGTGCATATTCCAAGTATAACTTATGAATGAGATGCTAAGTAAGATATGAATATGAAAAAGGAAGCCTTATGAGCATATTTCATGCATACCCTATGAATGAGATTTCATTGAGACTTGAAATGTTTGTGTCTTATGCATCTCATATGAATGAAATGACAAGAAAAGTATGATTATGAAAAGAGATAACCTCATGTGCACATCATATGAATGACGTTTCATGCGAAGTTTGAATGAAATGCTAAGAAGTTATGTTTATGAAAAATGAAGATTCCTACCCTTAGCCCTCGATGCTTGCTTATGTGCTTAAGTGCTTATTAGTTAAGGAATTCAGTCACTCAGGGGCTTAAAGATGAGTTTGAACGGCTAAAATTGAAGTTCATGAATAGTGATCCTTCCTTGAGGATTTAAGAATGCCTAATATGATAGTAATGTATGAATACTGATATATGACTATTAAAGATATTATTGCCTGCAACGGTTTTGGTTTTAAGGGGCTCGGGAGACACTCATTGAGCGTGTGGTTGCTCATTCCACTACTCTTTCCCCCTTTTCCCCCGGTTTTCTTTATGACAGGAAGAAGTTCAGTCAGCCATGTCGAAATGGAAGTTACCCTTGCTTAAAGGGAGTCAAGTGTGCCCATAGTGAAGTAGTCTCGCTGCTTGATGATGTTACAGAATGTATTCTTAGTTTATAAACGTATGTAAACCAAGTATTCTAGTTCATGTAATGCATATGGTATGAAGGTCGCTTTGTATAGCCGTATGAGCCAACCGTCTAATTAGTTAGATGTCTTCTTGGTCAAACTTAATTATGTTTTGGGATGTAAACCCCAATACACCGGTTGTGTGAACTGTTGAGTTGTATCTTTCATTTCTTCTTTATTAATGAACCATATTGTTTGAGTACTCCAAGCAAGTTGCTCGTTGAGTTATGAACTCCGACGCGTAGCCATTGAGCTTATTTTAAAATGTTGTACGCTTTCGTTGATTGCAGGGGTGAAACGGTCAGTTTTTAGGGAAAACTCTGTCCGTTTCGTCCTAAAAATTAGGTAGGAAGTAAGAAAACGTAATGCTCCCGACTGTAGGGGCTGGGAGCGTTACAATGACGGTATCAAAGCAAGGTCCTGCCACCATACGCCGCGACCTGAGTCTTGCATCTCATATAGTTGCCTAGGAACGCCTTCACAACGACGTGATGCGTGCCTGCCTTATGTGAAAATGTGAGTTTTATGTGAATGTTGGCGCATTTACCTAGTTAGATGCAACTTGAGTGAGCTGATTGGTTGGATAGAAGAACCACTTGCTAAGGTATACACGGAGTGGCTTGTGTTCTGGTGGATAAGTTAAGGGTTAGCTCAATCGAAAGTTATTTCGGTTATAGGCCCTGGTGGTTGTAGTTGAAAGTTTAAAGAACATATGATTTGCAATCGAACGATTGGAAAAGCCTTAACTCTAAGCTCATCTTTGCCCCTGAAGCACGATTTGCTACTCGGGCCCCATAATGGAGTGAGCAGACGTACTCAAAAGTTAGTAGAGAGAGATGGAAGTAATTAACCATCCTTTTATTAAAAACAAAGAGATTTGAAATAAATAAGCTATTTTTCATCCCTTGAAACTCAAGTTTTTGAGGTGTTAATGTCGTTTGACTGTCGAGCCAAGTTTATCTTACACAGAAGGATTAGCTTTTCGTTAGTGATGATGAGAGAGTTTAGATTAACAAATACGCACCCTTATGTGTATCAAATGTTGCTTGTAAATGTGTATGTGCTAAGATGTGTATGTCTATAGCATCCTTCGTAATGGGCTAGGAAAGGAATGATGGCGAATTAGTTGCTATGATTGATAATCCTACTATATGGTACCTCGCTGTTGTGAGTTTTGAATTACCTGAGTGAAATTAAGGGATATTTTCGCATGCATGCTTTAAAAACTAAATGCTAGTGGCAGGATCTCGTTAAACATTGAGTAAGTGTACTTAGTGTTCCCCTTTCTTGCCATTGTTGCCTAAGTTGTGCATTACTTGCATTCTATTATACGGATTGTTATTCGTGAATGGGGTGATGATTTAGCTCGAACGAGCCCTAATACACCTAGAAAGTGAAACGGAGGAAGGACCTAGCAGACTTGGGAATTATACATAGTAAATGATCCCTACTAAAGTAAGCAACCTCCAATAAGACTCCTATGATCACCGGTTGGATAGGTGCACCTCATAAGACCTTAACACGTACCTATAAGACCATCTATGTGTTTGTGATCACATGCCAACAAAATGAGTTCCGACAATCGCTTGACTTGAATTTGATTAAATATGTAACTGTATTAGTTAGATCGATTTGAATTTGCGTAGTTACTTACATAACATGACTCTTGAATCATCATTTACAGCCCTTTAATACTGTTTTCTTGTGTTGTAATTGGATTAGTTGAACCCGATGTATGTAATCCGTGACTAGATGATAATAGAGCTGCATTTACATGAATCATGTCCATAGAAATATGTATCTCATGTGTAAGGAAGTAGCAAGGTAGAGTATTCAGGGTCATGTCATCATATATGTGAGCACTCACTTAATTATATGCGGTCATTAATGCATTATAGGAATTAGGTCATAACTGGTTATGTGCTTTGTGAATAAGTTATTGCACTACTTGGTATTTGCTTGACTTAAGTTGGTTTAGTATATAACTTGGTTATTCAGATAATTTAAGTTTTGTACTTTATAGCATGGCGAGACCACTGACTTATTGTTGTATTCCGTGATGTCTATGATTCCATGTTATAGCTAAGTAATTACATGCGCCGTATATGGAGCATGATGAGATGACCCTAGAAACCTGCATTCATATATTCTTGCCCTTATTTGATTGATCAAAGTAGTATAGTGGAAGAATGCAGGCCCATAAGTCATAGGTCCAGGACTTGTCTAGGAGCATACCCATTCATTTGCACGAATCTATGACCTAAGAGGCAATCAACTCCAAGTAGTGACCTTAGGAAAGGTCTCCCCCATCCAAAAAAAGCTATCGATTTACATCCTTACCTTGGAGTTTTCTTCCCAAATTGTCTTTATCAACATATATTACTGATACGTGTTATATGTGGATCTTAACCCTTGGTATGTTCTGTGATTGACTCTACATGATGCCAATGTGATTTCAAATTCCACTTCAGGTCCCTTCATTATCGATATGGTGTAATTTGATGTCTCTGCTATCTTAGTGTGATGTGGTAACTTTGTAGTAAATGATTTAACTTTAGAATGACCTAATATCTTCACGCTTTTGAATGAACCTGACTAAGTTAACTCCTTCATATGACTTTAGCATGTCCTGTCTAGTAGCTATGAATGAAATGTTTAAAAGTTATTTGGAATTGATATAAAAACATAGAAATATCAGTCATATATGCTTTCGTATTGTAAATTGCCTGCCATATGTTCCTTAGCCGGTTTCATGTTACATCAAACTCTTATGCTTAAGAACACTGAATTGTTGATACTATGCAATACTATGTGATGTTATTGTACTTAAATGATGCTATGTGATGCTATGTGACGTTATTATTGTTCTATTGTGTTATAGGAATCTCTGAGTCAACCATTGTGATCCCAATGGTGACTTGAATTCATGTTTTGGAACGAGACTACTTATATATGACCTTGAAGAGTCAACTGCCCAACTGTCCTCCCTTTAAACTTCAATTCACAGCAATGCATGCACATAGAGTTGTTGCTTGCTAGGTGGATTCAGTCTAGATTATTGAAAATCAATGTTAATTTTTTTTAAAACAAGCCTAATATGGTAGCCCATGCTAACTCATTTCCCCTCTTCAATGCGATTTGCCCTCGGCACGTAAATAGAGTGAGTAGACGCTTGAAGATGATTGGTGAGGAGAAGACTAGATACCATAACCCATTTTCTTTCGATTTAAATGATGTAGTGATTGCAAATGAAACCTTTTGGAAGTCGACTGTGTAGATCATAGTTTGTGTGCGTACATTCTTGGAATGACTGAACTTAGTTTTAGAATTTTGATGACGAAATTATTTTAAGGGGGGAGAATATAAGACCCGCCTCCTTTGTCTTAAGTTAACCTGGCTGTTTTACCTTCTACATTGTAAAATCGTATTTTTAGTAACTGTACAAGTTAAATTATTACCGATGTGCTTATGTGAGCGATAATTTTACTAAAAAGAATATTTTTGTCGCTGTTAATATTATTATTATTATTAGTTTTGGAACTCTTTCGATGACGTCTAGTAAGCGTTAATGATGGTTATTAATGAATACTAAATCGAGTAGGAACTCGAGTACGACTAGCTGGTCAACCTTCGAATTAGTTTTGAGGTTTAATAATTTGAACATTGACGTGTTCGGGATCAAATAATCGACGAACGATTATCTTAACGATTCGGTTTGGAATAAGGGGTATAGGATTGGGCTAGCATTTTTAGTTGATTGAGCAGTTGACCAAAATAAAATAAAATTAAAAAAAATATATGGGGCCGAAGCCCCTTCTTTTCTCAGCTAAAAAAATGCAAAAGGGGGGCTTTCTTCAAGCTTCTCACGACCCTTCTCCCCGACAACCACCACACGAAGAGAGAGAAAGAGAGAGAGATAGAGAGGAGAGAAAGAGGGGCGGCGGTGCTGCCGCCAGTGAGGGTCGGCTGCCATTCCCCCCCGACAGCTGCAAGCCAAAGACAGTGAGAGAGAGAGACAGAGCGAGCCAGAGAATGATGGCGGAGGTCGACGGCGGAGTGCCAGCAGACATGGCAGCGACGGCGGCGTTGCTGGCCGGTCGTCTATCGACCGCCTGCAGAGAGAAAGCGAGAGAAGGGTCAAGTGAGGGCCTCGGTTTAGGGGTTAGGGTTTGAAATCTTGTCGCATCACCACCAAGACCGCCGCTGGCGGCGATTGGGCATGGTGCCGATAAAAACCAGACCGACCCAGAGGGCTAAAAACAAGATCGAGCAGACTGGTTCGAGGATGACGTTTGGGCAACAAGCTAGGAGTTGAGTTCTGGGTGCTAAACATCCACAACAGCACCCAAAGGGGGCCTTAGAATGGGTCCTTAGCATGGATTCGAGGTGGGTGTTTCTCGCCTCCTAAGTATTAGCAGTTTCAAAAGCGTTTTGACCCTTAAGTTGCGATGCATGTCAGTTTAGGTTTAGTCAAATTAATTGAAATTATGCATGTCCTGTTTCAGCTGAAGTTAGTTTACATTGATGCATGTTAATTTTAGTTAGTTTATGCTTGAAAAACAGCTTTGAAATGAAATATGAACACTTAGAATCGAATTACATGTGTACTTAGTTAATTCATGCTCAATTAATAGCTTCGAAATGAAATGTGAACACTTAGCATCGATACATGTTTATTTAATTAATTCATGCCAGATTAATAGCTTCGAAATGAAGTATGGGCACTTAGAATCAATACTTGTATGATTAGTTAATTTATAAGGATCGAATTTTGAATAATTAGTTAATTTATGCTTGATTAGTAGCTTCAAATTAACTTAATAGTGCTTTGAATCGAAATAGGTTAGTTTAATGAACTCATGCCTATAAGTAGCTTCGAAACAACCTATGTGTGCTTGTAATTGATGCTTGTTAAGTTCATGAAAGGCACGCTTAAAAATGACATGTCACTTCTGTTGTGAAATACGAATGCTTTAAGATTCATATTTGATCAGTTAAGTTGGTTTGCTAAGCATTATTTCATGTTAAGGAGATGTAGATGTATAAATATGTGGTTATATATGTATGCTTGCGGTAACAGACCATTGGATGGTGCTGCTTGCCCAGGTAAGGGCATAAACCCTATTACACGTCTCTTTATAAGCTTTCATGATAATATTTCATGATAATATGCTATGGTTATAGAATTAAAAACTGAGATGGTAGTCGAATGGTTTGATGTAGAACTATGAGTGATTCAAAGTTTCCTGTGGTCGGTTGCTATGTGAGGAGGGAGTCTGGGTTGTAATTAACCACAATCATGTGGATTGTAAGGCCATGTGTGGCTCATGTTGTTAAGTTGAATTATGAAGTGTTTGAGTGTGTACATGTGCACCCCTACCCTTTCTATGTTATTAAATTTGATTATTTACATAAGGGTGAGTTTTGAAAAAGATGGATTTCATGTTTTGAAATGATAATAGCCATAATTATTAGTGCAAGATGGCCTATTTTAACTAAATGAATACAGTTTTGGGAGTGAACTCGCTTGAACGGGGGAATCCCTAAAGAGTTTTTCAAAGTCGTGAGTTGTATGAAAAAAGATTTTGCTGTGAGAGGCAGCAAACTTGTTAGCCGTTATGGCCCATACGCTTTAATTTGGCTAAGATAATATGCTTCATACAATATGATATGAATAATGTTAGCCTAGGAGATAAGTCCTGGTACTAGGAAACCCTAGATGACCCTGACGAGGGTAATGATCCAATATGTTATATCTAGCCGTCCTGGAAGTGGGGTTGAGAATAGATCTCGCCCAATCAGCACCCTGTAATGATCTTATGCCAGATGTATTTTCCTAATAAGCGAAGAAAAGTAGTTGGCATTACGCCATTTCAAGTATTTCAGGAAGAAATTTTTTATGGGCCATTAAGAGGCCAGATGAATGAAATGTGAAAAGCTTATAAGGTCAGCATGTGGCCGATATGAAAGAAACCTCTTTTAAAGAATATGAGCCTCAAGAGGCTAAGAGAAGAGTTTTTATGAGCCTCAAGAGGCTAAATGAAGTGTTTTTAGTAAAAAGAAAGAAAGCTTCCTATGCATGACATGTGCATATTCCAAGTATAACTTAGGAATGATATGCTAAGTAGGATACAAATATGAAAAAGAAAGCCTTATGAGCAAATTTCCTGCATGCCCTATGAATGAGATTTGATTGAGACTTGAAATGTGTGTGTCTTGTGCATATCATATGAATGAAAGGCCAAGAAAAGTATGATTATGAAGAGAGATAACCTTATGTACACATCATATGAATGAGGTTTCATGCATAGTTTGAATGGAATGCTA
>JAKOGI010002990.1:57500-60000 GCA_029747015.1 Carnegiea gigantea | reverse complement strand
TGGAGGCCTAGAAACCAAACATACCAAAGATTATAGTGTTGATAAGCTGTGCTCTGCCTGTAAAAGAGAGGTTTCTTGTTGACCATTGCTTAATCTTTCCTGTTATCTTCTCCACCAAGGTATGACCCTCAAACTTGCTTAGCTTGCTGACAGTGATGGGAACTCCAAGATATCTCATTGGCAAAGTCCCCTCTTTATACCCTGTAAGGTCAAGACATTGTTGTTTTGAGGGTGAAGTGCACCCTCCACACACTAGTTTTGACTTATCTTGGTTAGCCTTCAGTCCTATCACTTGGCAGAATTCCTCAAGAGTGTTTTCAATAATTTACAAAGTTGGTACATAGGCTTCACTGAAGATAATTGCATCATCTACAAACATCAAATGGTTCAATTTGTTCTAGCTGGGTTGGAACTTAAGGTGAGGATGCTCTCCTGCCATCTTCATGAGTCTTGTAAAGTACTCCATGGATAAGACAAACAACAGTGGGGATAAAGGGTCCCCTTGCTTTAGTCCTCTCCCCCTATCAAATACCTCTCCTTGCTGCCCATTGACATTCACCCCGTAGGTGACAGAAGTGATGCAAGCCATAATCCAAGTGATAAATTATTTAGGAAATTTCAGATGATATAGCAATTCATTCAAGAATTCCCAATGAACAGAATCAAAGGCCTTTTGAAGATCAATCTTCATAATGCATCTGGGGGAGATCCCTTTCCTTGAATACCCCCTGGTCATATCCTGACAGATGAGGATGTTAAATAGCAGCTCCCTTTCCTTCATAAAGGCCCCTTGATATTGATGTATCAGGTGTGGTAGCACCGCCTTTAGCATTATACAGAGAAGTTTAGCTACACATTTGCATATTACATTACAACAGGATATTGGCCTAAACTCCTTGGCTTGTGTGGGGTTAGAGACTTTTGGGATCAAGACCAGTTTGGTTTCCCCTATAAAACCTGGCATTTGTCCTGTCTGAAAGAAGTGTTTAATGAACCCTCTAACCAGCCCCCCTGTAATGTGCCAAGTGGTTTTAAAGAATCCACTGCTGAAGCCATCTGGTGGTGGGGATTTTGTGTTTGGTATAGAGAACATCACTGACTTGATTTCTTGGTCTGTGAAGGGTGTACAAAGATTCACTTGTTGCTCAACTATCAAAGTGTTCCCCTTAGCAATAACTTTGGGGTCAATTTGCTGCCTTACTGTGAGTTGGTTCCCCAAGAGGCCTTTATAGTATTGATGTATAACCTCTTTGACATCTGAAAACCCTTGCCTTGTTTGTCCTTGGTCATCTTAAATGGAGTGAATATAAGTGGCAGTTTTCCTTTGCTTGATTTTGGCAAAAAAGTATCTTGTATAGTCATCACCATAGCCAATCCACTCAGCTTTGCTTTGTTGCCTAATGATATCAATCACTGAGGATAAGATACGTATATAGTGTGCCCTTGTCATGTCTGCTTTTTGTCACCATTGTTGATCCTCAGGGTGCTGTGAGAACAATAACTGGACACCCTCCAAGTCTGCCCTTACTTTGCATAGCTGTGCTCTCAAGTCTGCAAATTTATTCTTATTTAGCTTCTAGAGTGCTGTTCTTTCCTTCTTTAAAAACCCTTTCAGTTTGGTAATAGGGTTTTTGTGACTGAGCTGAGAGTAAATTGATGTTATAAGTGGTAAAAAGCCAGGGTCCCTTACCCATATGTCACAGAAGTGAAAAGTAGGTCTTGGTTTAGGACACCATGAGAAATCCATCACCAATGCATTATGGTCTGAGAGAGTATTTACCATGTAGATTACTTGACAAAAATCAAAGAGAGAGTACCAATATGCATTTACAAAAGCCCTGTCTATTCTTGCCCAAATGGTTTTGTTGGTCCAAGTATACTAGGGGCTAATGCTTCTCACCTCTTGTAACTCACATTTTGTGCTGCAGTCATCCAAACTTTGCACCTCATGAAGCTGTACCTCTGTCCCACCAATTCTGTCTTCTATATAGAGCGCAGCATTAAAGTCCCCTAAAATACACCAAGCCTCTTCTATATTTTCGGCAATTTGCTTTAAGTCATTTCATAAATTCCTCCTTTGTGTGTCCTGATTAGCTCCATAAATAAATGTGATGTAAAAACTTTTCATAGTATTGGTCTGAATTGCCTTGCAATGAATAAACTAGTCAGACTGAGTAATAATATTTACAGTATATCTACTTGGCTTCCAGGCAATCCAAATCCTCCCTTTAATGTTGGGGGTGAATTGTGGTGCCAGTTCCATCCCTGAAATGTATTATTGGCTATCCTCTCTGCCTTTTCCTCCTTAACCTTAGTTTCCAAAAGTCCCACAAAACCAATCTATTTCTCCTGCAAGAAGATTTTAACATCTTCTTGCTTATTGGCCCAATTTAGGCCCCATATATTCTGGCTGCAGATTCTGTCCATAGGGGGGATCCCCTCCTTCAGTACTGTGTGGTAAGATTGTAGGGCATTCTGTTTTAGCCAGGCTGTCAAAAAC
>JAKOGI010002990.1:15000-52500 GCA_029747015.1 Carnegiea gigantea | reverse complement strand
TATATATATATATAGATATATATATATATATATATGTGTGTGTGGTGTGTTTGTGTGTGTATATATATATTATATATATATAATATATATATATCTATATATGTGTGTGTGTGTGTGTGTGTGGATATACATATATTACACACACAAACTGCATACATACATATATATGTTATCTGTGTGGCATATACTCTATATTATATATATAGAATATCTATAATAATATATATATATATATCTATATGTATGCATAGATATCTATATATATATTCTATATATATTATATCTATATATATATATATATATATATTATTATATATTATATATATATATATATATACATATAATGTATACATATATATATATATATGTATATGTATATATATGTATGTATGTTTGCATATATAAATATATATATATGTGTATATATGTATATAAACACACATATATACATATGAATTATGTATGTATATCTGTGTATGTGTATGTGTATCTACACATATATATATATATATATATATATATATATATATATATGCGTATATATATATACATCTATATATATAAAAACACATTTATATATATTTCTATATTTGGATGTGTATTCATATGTAAATTACGAATACGTGTGTATGTGTGTATATATATATATATATATATATATATATATTATATATATATATATATACTAGTATATATATTATATGATGTACGTACATAATATATATATATATATATATATATATACACTAGTATATCTATGATCTATAGCATCTATATATATAAATATATTATCTATATTATATATATATTATTATATATTATATATCTATAATATATATATATATATATATATATATATATATATACACACACTCACATGTGTGTGGGTGTGTGGGTGCGTGTGTGTGTATATAGAGTATATATATATATATATATTATATATATATATATATATATATATAATATTTATATATATATATATATATATATATATATATATATATATGTATATATGTATATATATGCATATGTGTGTGCTCGTGACTCGGCCTAGCCCAAACCCAAAAACCCTAACTTCTGTTTTTTGTGAAATTTAAGCAGGGTTAAGGAGGATTCAAGGTGGGGATTCAACTGAAAGGAGTAGAGAAGTTCGAAACTCACCGCGCATGCATGATTTCGGCCGAGTGTGCGGCCATCCTTGCGCCAGAATCGGCCCAGCCATGGCCGATTTTCGCTCAGCCTCGGCACAAGTTGGTCGTCGGCAGCAGGCGGGCTCAACCGTCGACGGTGACGTGGGGTCGAGGGCTTTAAAACCCTAGTCTTTGGACCGAGCACTCGCTCTGACTCTCGCTCGATCCCTCCCTCCCTCTCTTCGCCGATCCACGGCCGTGGCTGGCCACGCACCGCGGCACTGACGCCGTCGCCGGCCGGCGCCCCCTCCTTCTCCCTCCATCGCTCAGCCTCTCTCTCTCTCTCGCATGGTGTCGGACTGGGGCTTTGAGAGCCCCCCCAGCTCGCGGTTTTCCCCCATGCAAGAAAGGGGGCTTAGCCCCTTTTTGATTTCCTTTTCCTTTTTTTTTTTGTTTGTTTCTTGGTCGCTTGCCCAATCAACTAAAATCGCCTGTCTAATTTCTAACCTCGTACCTCACAACCTATCCCGAATCGATAATACGACCCTTCGTCGATTATTCGATCTCAAATACGTCTAAGTTCGATTTAATAAACCACAAACTAATTCTAAGGTTGAAAACCTAATCGCATTCGGGAAGCAACTAATTAAATCGAATAACGACTAAATTAAACTATCGATATAATTTAAAGGCCTAAATGGCACGAATTGACTTTGAAATCAGTAATAGCAATAATAATCTCTTTTTTAATGAAATTATAGCTCCTAAAAGCGCATTGATAATAATTTAACTCATATAGTTGCTAAAAATACGAATTTATATCGTAAAAAGGTAATGCAGTTAGCTTAATAGAAAACAAAGAATGCGGGTCTTACAATATGTCTCTCTCTCTCTCTCTCTCTCTCTCTCTCTCTCTCTCTCTCTCTCTCTCTCTCTATATATATATATATATATATATATATATATATATATATATATTCATATTTATAAGTATTTCTTATAACCCGACCCCAACTCATATTTATTTGTTTAAATCATATTTATTTATTTAATTAATCTTGTTTATTTATTTAATTTACCACGTTTGTGGATTTAATCATTGATGGTTATTTGTTTTACCAAATCATGTTTATTAATTCAATTACACTCAATTTATATATTTACTGAATTACCTTATGTCATTTAAATTTGGCCCTTTCAGTTATCGTATTTAATTATGCCGGTTGGGGGATATTTCATTTGAGTCATATTTTGCAATTCAAGTTTCATTAATTGTTAATTCAAGTTTTGTTTATTAATTAAATATCTGGTGAATCGATAGTGGGCCTCGATAATTATGGTATAAGAGGTTATTATTATTATCATTATCGTTATTATTATTGTTATTCTTATTATTATTATCATCATCATTATTATTATTATTATTTTTATAACCCTGCAAAAATTTAATTTTGAGTTACGCAAAAACATTATCGTTATGAGGCGCTTTATTCCCCAACCCAAGTTATTTCGGCCCAATTTTTAGCCCAACAAGATTACATGTTAACATAACTAATTACCATAATTAAGCTTAATCATGGCTAGTTAAATAGTCACTTTTCTAGATAAAATTTCAGCCAAGTTTTTGACAAGTCAAAAATTCACAACCAAAACTCAACCCACATCTCTCTCTCCTCTCTCACTCTACACGGCCAGCCCCCCTCCCTCAAGTTGCTACTGTTGTTCATGTTTTTCGGCCAGTCCCGACTGCCTCTGACCCCACCCCGACATCCTAGTACCACTACCCACCATCCCCACTCCTCAAAACAACCAAGCATAACCACCATCTCTACTTTTTCCCAGCTCAAAGTGAGTTGAACTTGATCTTGTTGGTTTTGATTTTTAATTTAGTTTTGATTCTTGTTTTGATGCTTACGATCATTGACCATGATGTTTTGATAAGAAATAAGAGTTATTTTGGTATTGATCATGGTGGAGTTGATCTTAAATCATGCTAGGGCTTAGGGATGATCATGTTCATGCAAGGTTAGGTTAAAATCAAGTTTGTGGATTGATTTTGATTTTGTATTCTTTAGTTTTATTGATGATTATGATGATGTTTTTGGTGATTTGGAATGATTTCAAGTGAGGATTGTTGTGAAAGGAAAGGAAAAGCTAAAACAGTGAGGGCTGAAAATTTTAGGAAAACAGGGCGTACTTCGAGATTAAACTGGTAATGATCCGCCCATGCGAAACTTATGATTTTTGGTGGGTAGATAGTTCAGTGTGTTAGATTTCAAATGGATTTTGACTCACCTTAATCCAAGGTCTGCCGAAAAAGCTATGGTCATTTTACCAAAACTGTGCAGAATGGACTAAAATTGACACACTTGTGTTTTAGTCCCATTCTGGGAACGCTATTGTGGGAATCATGTTTTATATTATAAATAAAAGTTTTTCAAGACTTTTTAATATTTCCATATTGGAGTTTTAGGTCTCCATTTGAGGTCTAGGGTTAAAGTTATAAATTTTTGAATTGAACTGACCTGCTTTGATACAAATTGGGCTGTTATTATAATTTTTGTGCGGCGCATACTTGGAGGAAAATTTAAAAAATTGTACTGTAGATTTTCCATATTATTTTTAAATTTCTTATAATATTCCATGAATTTTGGTTGAGCATTTTGAGATTGGTGATTTTTGAAAATATTTTGAGTATTTGTGTAAGTAGCAATAGCAAAGATTGAGTGAGATTGATCATGCACACATTTTGTGTATTTGGGCTAAGTAAGGTCATTTAAGGGGAAAATGAATATTCATGGACTTTCATGGAGCTTTTGGCTTGATTAATGAGAAAGAAGAAGACAAGTATATAATTTGGGAGCTTGTTTATGAGCTTTGAATTATTTATGGATTTTTCAAAGAAAATACAAAGTTTAGTGAGCTTAATAGCTTCTATTGAGTTCAATGATTCATTTGGGGTGGAATTCCATAAGTAATAGATTTATGAATGAAATATGAGAAGTGGGTAGAGTTGTGACTCAGAAACCATATTTATCAAATCAAGTTATTACAGTTTATGCTATTTTAAACCAAGATATATCTCTTTTGGTGTCAAACCTCCATTACTTACTCAATTCAGAATGTATCAAATGTATATATCAAGCCAATCCAGTATACTCATTTTTATCTTGAATCAAGCTACACATCAGCGAGCCTTAAACCCATATCAGCAACCTATTTCAGAAAAGGTCACAACCACTCTCTCCATTGTCACCATCAGGGCCTTTTCCATTATAATCTCATTTATCTCATTGTGGACTATTTTACTTTCATTTACTTTATATCAAATTTAATTCCTTTCATCAATTTAGTTTTGAAGTTATATTGAAATACCCAAGTTATGTACGCCATTTAATTACTCAATTTCTGTTACACATACTTTTACTTACTTAATTATGTGAGTAAAGATCATTTACTGACTACACATACTTATAATGACATTTATGAAATAGAGTCGAGGCTTAGTTATCATTCCTCATTATGCATAAGCATTATCAAGTCAGAACATATTTATCAAGTCAGATGACATTTATGAAACAGCTGACTTTTATCATGTCAGATGACATTTTTAAAGACTCAAGGTACGTCCATTGCCTGTGTCTTCATAAAGTAGAATGTGTTTATCAAGTTACAACTCTTAGTGAGTTTATCAATGAATCAGTTCATACAGTGATTTGCCATTAAAATGATGACCCTGTCAGTTATCATCTATAGGGCGTCAGCCCATCATTTACCTGCGCGACTTCAGACCAATTCTTGATCGAATTGGCAGGTGTATACCTATATATAGATCATATCATTGCAAGAGGTTCACATCCAGATAATAATGAGCAATTCAGTTTTATATTACTTTCATTTCATTATTATTGCAAACTAAATGAATTGCAAAAGTGGCCACCCATCAACAGTGTTTCTATGCCCATTTTATAATACAGGAATGAATGTATTCAGTTTTTACTCACATTTTCAAATTGTTTCATGTTTTCCATTTTAGGTGATGAAGTATAACATGTTTCTCCATTTAGCAAGCCCTTTTTTGAAGTCATCAGATGCTCACAATGGATTCAGCATAGCGTGAATGTTAGGATCGACCTCAGGGTCAACTTAGGTCTATGCTCAATATACTTGTGTAGTATGAGTGAAGTTAGCAAATGGTATGATTAATTCGATTGTATTGAAGTTAAACTATTATGGACTTTGGTCATGGAGTGTTTTTGTTTGATTGATATTATGATTTGAACAGGAGTTGCAAGATCAAATGGTTTTAGTGAGCCTTGTCCTTATCAGGATAGTGATAGCGCCTTTCATTATTAAGTCTTCCGCTGCAGTTTTCCATAAATCATATCATTAGCATTTTGGGGACATTGTAGATTTGGTATCAGAGCTAATGTTTTAAGGGCCACTATGAGCTATCAAGTGTTTATGAGTCAGCTATCAAGGTATGTATGAGTTATGTTGTACCAATTAAATGAGCTGTTGAATATAAGTTCATATGTATGGGCATATATGGAGGAACCATTTTCATTTAGGTGACTCAATCATTTGGTAATATCCTGAGATTTAAGCATTAGCAAAGTAGGGTGTGGAACCATTTGGGTGACCTGTTAGGAAAGCATGCTCTCATTTATCTGGGAGTTGTATTGTATATTTCATTTCTCTCATTTGTTTAAATTTTTGCAATCGTGCACTCCGATTGTGTGACCCGCTGAGTTATGAACTCCGGTGTGTGGCCGTTGAGCTATTGAAGTGCTTCTCTTCATTTTAGGTATCTATTGTAAGACTTTAAGTGATGTACCCATGGGGAGCAATGAGGGTGATCAAGTCCAGGGGTAATCCAACCCCAAGGAAGTCCAAGAGGCCATCAAAGTGGAGAGAAAACTCAAAGAAGATCAATGCCATTACCGAGCAGTTTCGGACAACAAGTGCAGCAACGTGGTGACCCTAATCACCTAGCGTCAAGGTGGTTTAAGTCCATTTTATTGCTTTGGATTTTAAGTTCAGATAGTTAGCTTGCCAATAAAGTGAATTTCAAGTCATTTGGACTTCATTTGCCCACCCAACTCAGCGCTCAAAGTTCAGCTATACAAGCTGCATAGCTCAACCATTTCAGTACCTGATTTTATACCTCCTTTTTCTCTTCATTAGATAAACTTTTGAACCTTCAAATCCACTTTTTAAAACCTTCATGGAGTGTACTGAAAGTCCAGTAAAAGCGTTTCAAGTCAAATCCTTGGGTGAGGTTTCAAAAGCAAGCAAGTTCAGAAGAGGTGCAGTCTGATTACAGTAGATAGCCACTTGTATTTATCAGGGTCCAACTTTCAAACGGCTAAAAATCTAAGGCTTCAAGAGGTCTTACCTGAAAATAGACACTTGGGGCTTTCTTCTAGCTTTGGAATGAACCAATTTGGGCAAGTATTTTGGAAGATATGTTTGTTTGAATTCGGTGCTGCAGTTCTGAAAAGGGCTGATAGCTTTTTGCTTTTGCTTTTGGTTTTGTACTTGCTTACATTTTGGTCCCCTCACCCTTTTCATTTGGCGGGTTGTTTTGGCCTTGTTTTTCATTGGTTTTTGCTGAGTGTTAAGGCCTATAGAAGTGGGGAGAACCTCAACTTGTAACTCGCTTTTGGAATATGTAAACTGGTTGAGTTTATACTCCCTTGTGTTCCTCTCTCTCTTACTTATCTCTAGCTTAGCTCACTAGAGTGGTGTTCAAGGGTCCTTAAAGATCAATTGAGTGGTGATATCTTATCTCACTAGATCCTTAAGGAGAGCTCTAAGCTTTCTTGGTGGTGATATCTTATCCAAGAATCTTAGCCAATTATCTATCTCCTCGTACAAGCACAAACCGAAATCTCTCTTCTTTCTCTTTTCCCATCACTACTGGTGATCCCTTCTTTGATCTTCACTTTAAGATCTTAGAGGTGTATAATTTGGTATCAGAGCTATTGGCTACTCTCCTAGGCCATAGCTTCCAACCCCAAACACATCCCCTTAACCTAAACACAAAGAACCCTTGCATTTCATCCATCATGCCTTCATTGAGGAACTTCCGGAAAGAGCTAGCCTTGATTGACATTGAATTGATTAGCCTAGAAATCCCAAGATTTTATGGCCAAAATGATGAGTTCACAAATTAGTTTTCTAAGGTAAAGCAAGCCGTTGATTGTCACAACCTTAGTGACCAAGAGAAGGTCAAGGTGGTTATTTCAAAATTGAGAGATTGTGCACATTAATGGTGGAAGTATTATAAGTCTAAGAGAAGGAAAAAAAGGAAAGAGAAGGTGAGAACTTGGAAGAAGTTGAGGGGTAAGTTGATGGGTGCCTTTTGTTCACCCACTTACATGCTCAAACATGTTTCTCTACTTCCTAAGAAGAATGGCTCAAGGCCCTCATGTGTGGACATCCTTTTAAACAGGGGGAGTCCAAAGAGTCATCACACTTCTAGCCTTCCTACCTTGCTGCCCTTGAAGGAAATCACCTTGTATGGAGATGAAGAAATAAATGAAGAGGCCGAAGATTTAAATTGATTTGATCTGCCTCCCATCTTTGATGACTACGGTGATGAAGAACTCTTATACTTTGAAGACTATGGTGATAAAGAGCTCTTAGACTTTAAAGAGTTAGGAGAAACCTCGGCTCCTTCATCATTTTATAAGGAAGAAGAACTAGCTTGTAAAGAGGAACGCCATCTCTCTCTCTACAACACTAAATATTTTCATCAAGAAGACAAAGTAGAGGTAATAAGAGACTTCCATTCCTCATCTTTATTAGCCTCCTCTCATGAGTCCCTTTGCTTTCAAGCCTATCATCCTTGGCCACAAAATAATAAACCACAAAGCCACAAGTGTTTTGTCCAAGCCCTCACCCATGACTTTACATCATAAAATCCTAAAGTGAGGCCTAAGAAGTTTGACGGTTCCTTTCCTATGGTCGAGAAAGTCGATGGAAGCCAAAAGAGAGACAAATGCTTATCTCCTTCCTTACAAGAGCCCATCTACAAAAAGCCCCACAAAATTCACCCACAAGAGCTCGAGAATTTGAGGGCAAATTCTTTCCAACAAAGGGAGGATGATGTTCCCAAGGGGCGCAACGAGGGTGATCAAGTTCAAGGGCAATCCAACCCCAAGGAAGTCCAAGAGGCCATCGAAGTTGAGAGAAAACTCAAAGAAGATCAATGCCATTACCCAGCAGTTTCGGACAGCAAGTGCAGCAACGTGGTGACCCTAATCACCTAGTTTCAAGGTGGTTTAAGTCCATTTTATTGCTTTGGTTTTTAAGTCCAGACAGTTAGCTTGCCAATAAAGCAAATTTCAAGTCATTTGGACTTCATTTGCCCACCTAACTCAGCGCTCAAAGTTGAGCTATACAAGCTGCCCAGCTCAGCCATTTCAGTACCTGGTTTTATGGCTCCATTTTCTCTTTCATTAGATGAACTTTGGAACCTTCAAATCCACTTTTTAAAACCCTCATGGAGTGTACTAAAAGTCCAGCAAAAGCGTTTCAAGTTAAATCCTTGGTTGAGGTTTCAAAAGCAAGCACGTTCAGAAGAGGTGCAGTCTGATTATAGTAGATAGACACTTGTATTTATCAGGGTCCAACTTTCAAACGGCTAGGAATCTGGGGCTTCAAGAGGTCTTACCTGAAAATAGACACTTAGGGCTTTCTCTTAGCTTCGGAATGAACCGATTTGGGCGAGTATTTTGGAAGATATGCTCGTTTGTAGTTGATGCTGCAATTCTGAAAAGCGCTGCTTTTGTACTTGCTTACATTTTGGTCCCCTCACCCTTTCCAGTTGGCCGGCTGTTTTGGCCTTGTTTTTCTTTGGTTTTTGCTGAGTTTTAAGGCCTATAGAGGTGGGGAGAATCTCAGCTTGTAACTCACTTTTGGAATATATGAACTGGTTGAGTTTATACTCCCTTGTGTTTCTCTCTCTCTTGCTTATCTCTAGCTTAGCTCACTCGAGTGGTGTTCAAGGGTCCTTGAAGATCAATTGAGTGGTGATATCTTATCTCACTTGATCCATAAGGAGAGCTCTAAGCATTCTTAGTGGTGATATCTTATCCAAGAATCTTAGTCAATTATCTATCTCCTCGTACAAGCACAAACAGAAATCTCTCTTCCTTCTCTTTTGCCATCACTACTTGTGATCCCTTCTTTGATCTTCACTTTAAGATCTTAGAGGTGTATAATTTGGTATCAGAGCTATTGGCTACTCTCCTAGGCCATAGCTTCCTACCCCAAACACATCCCCTTAACCTAATCACAAAGAACCTTGCATTTCATCCATCATGCCTTCATTGTGGAACTTCCGGAAAGAGCTAGCCTTGATTGACATTGAATTGATTAGCCTAGAAATCCCAAGATTTTATGGCCAAAATGATGAGTTTACAAATTGGTTTTCTAAGGTAAAGCAAGCCGTTGATTATCACGACCTTAGTGACCAAGAGAAGTTTAAGGTGGTTATTTCAAAATTGAGAGGTTGTGCACATTAATGGTGGAAGAATCACAAGTTTAAGAGAAGGAAAAAAGGAAAAGAGAAGGTGAGAACTTAGAAGAAGTTGAGGGGTAAGTTGATGGGTGCCTTTTGCTCACCCACTTACATGCTCAAACATGTTTCTCTACTTCCTAAGAAGAATAGCTCAAGGCCCTCATGTGTGGACATCCTTTTCAACAAGGGGTGTCCAAAGAGTCATCGCACTTCTAGCCTTCCTACCTTGCTTCCCTTGAAGGAAATCACCTTGTATGAAGATGAAGAAGTAAATGAAGAGGCGAAAGATTTAAATCGATTTGATCTGCCTCCCATCTTTGATGACTATGGTGATGAATAACTCTTAGACTTTGACGACTATGGTGATGAAGAGCTCTTAGACTTTAAAGAGTTAGGAGGAACCTCGGCTCCTTCATCTTTTTGTGAGGAAGAAGAACTAGCTTGTAAAGAGGAACTCCATCTCTCTCTTTACAACATCAAATATTTTCATCAAGAAGACAAAGTAGAGGTAACAAGAGACTTCCATTGCTCATCTTTATTAGCCTCCTCTCATGAGTCCCTTTGCCTTCAAGCCTATCATCCTTGGCCACAAAATAATAAACCACAAAGCCACAAGTGTTTTGTCCAAGCCCTCACCCATGACTTGGCATCATAAAATCCTAAAGTGAGGCCTAAGAAGTTTGATGGTTCCTTTCCCATGATCGAGAAAGTCGTTGGAAACCAAAAGAGAGAGAAATGCTTATCTCCTTCCTTACAAGAGCCCATCTACGAAAAGCCCCACAAAATTCGCCCACAAGAGCTCGAGAATTTGAGGGCAAATTCTTTCCAACAAGGGGAGGATGATGTACCCATGGGGAGCAATGAGGGTGATCAAGGTCAAGGGTAATCCAACCCCAAGGAAGTCTAAGAGGCCATCGAAGTTGAGAGAAAACTCAAAGTAGATCAACGCCATTACCCAACAGTTTCGAACAGCAAGTGCAGCAACGTGGTGACCCTAATCACCTAGCGTCATGGTGTTTTAAGTCCATTTTATTGCTTTGGGTTTTAAGGTCAGATAGTTAGCTTGCTAATAAAGCAAATTTTAAGTCATTTGGACTTCATTTGCCCATCCAACTTAGCACTCAAAGTTCAGCTATACAAGCTACGTAGCTCAGCCATTTCAGTACCTGGTTTTATGGCACCATTTTCTCTTTCATTAGATGAACTTTGGAACCTTCAAATCCACTTTTTAAAACCCTCATGGAGTGTACTGAATGTCCAGCAAAAGCGTTTCAAGTTAAATCCTTGGTTGATGTTTCAAAAGCAAGCAAGTTCAGAAGAGGTGCAGTCTGATTACAGCAGATAGACACTTGTATTTATCAGGGCCCAACTTTCAAACGGCTAGGAATCTGGGGCTTCAAGAGGTCTTACCTGAAAATAGACACTTAGGGATTTCTCTTAGCTTCGGAATGAACTGATTTGGGCAAGCATTTTGGAAGATATGCTTGC
Source organism: Carnegiea gigantea (assembly GCA_029747015.1). Lineage (NCBI taxonomy): Eukaryota > Viridiplantae > Streptophyta > Magnoliopsida > Caryophyllales > Cactaceae > Carnegiea > Carnegiea gigantea. Next base: position 41,352 of record JAKOGI010002990.1, on the reverse strand, counting down.
TTGAAGTTGATGCTGTAGTTCTGAAAAGGGCTGCTTTTGTACTTGCTTACATTTTGGTCCCCTCACCCTTTCCATTTAGCCGGCTATTTTGGCCTTGTTTTTCATTTGTTTTTGCTGAGTGTTAAGGCCTATAAAAGTGGGGAGAATCTCAGCTTGTAACTCACTTTTGGAATATATGAACTGGTTGAGTTTATACTCCCTTGTGTTTCTCTCTCTCTTACTTATCTCTAGCTTAGCTCACTAGAGTCGTGTTCAAGGGTTCTTGAAGATCAATCGACTGGTGGTATCTTATCTCACTTGATCCTTAAGGAGAGCTCTAAGCATTCTTGGTGGTGATATCTTATCCAAGAATCTTAGCCAATTATCTATCTCCTCGTACAAGCACAAACTAAAATCTCTCTTCTTTCTCTTTTGCCATCACTACTTGTGATCCCTTCTTTGATCTTCACTTTAAGATCTTAGAGGTGTATAATTTGGTATCAGAGTTATTGGCTACTCTCCTAGGCCATAGCTTCCTACCCCAAACACATCCCCTTAACCTAATCACAAAGAACCCTTGCATTTCATCCATCATGCCTTCATTGTGGAACTTCCGGAAAGAGCTAGCCTTGATTGACATTGAATTGATTAGCCTAGAAATCCCAAGATTTTATGGCCAAAATGATGAGTTTACAAATTGGTTTTCTAAGGTAAAGCAAGCCGTTGATTGTCACAACCTTAGTGACCAAGAGAAGTTTAAGGTGGTTATTTCAAAATTGAGAGGTTGTGCACATTAATGGTGGAAGAATTACAAGTTCAAGAGAAGGAAAAAAGGAAAAGAGAAGGTGAGAACTTGGAAGAAGTTGAGGGGTAAGTTGATGGGTGCCTTTTGCTCACCCACTTACATGCTCAAACATGTTTCCCTACTTCCTAAGAAGAATAGCTCAAGGCCCTCATGTGTGGACATCCTTTTCAACAAGGGGTGTCCTAAGAGTCATGACACTTCTAGCCTTCCCACCATGCTGCCCTTGAAGGAAATCACCTTGTATAAACATGAAGAAGTAAATGAAGAGGCAGAAGATTTAAATCGATTTGATCTGCCTCCCATCTTTGATGACTATGGTGATGAAGAACTCTTAGACTTTGACGACTATGGTGATGAAGAGCTCTTAGACTTTAAAGAGTTAAGAGGAACCTCGGCTCCTTTATCTTTTTGTGAGGAAGAGGAACTAGCTTGTAAAGAGGAACTCTATCTCTCTCTCTACAACATCAAATATTTTCATCAAGAAGACAAAGTAGAGGTAACAAGAGACTTCCATTGCTCATCTTTATTAGCCTCCTCTCATGAGTCCCTTTGCTTTCAAGCCTATCATCCTTGGCCACAAAATAATAAACCACAAAGCCACAAGTGTTTTGTCCAAGCCCTCACCCATGACTTTACATCATAAAATCCTAAAGTAAGGCCTAAGAAGTTTGATGGTTCCTTTCCTATGGTCGAGAAAGTCGATGGAAACCAAAAGAGAGAGAAATGCTTATCTCCTTCCTTACAAGAGCCCATCTACGAAAAGCCCCACAAAATTCACCCACAAGAGCTCGAGAATTTGAGGGCAAATTCGTTCCAACAAGGGGAGGATGATGTTCCCATGGGGAGCAATGAGGGTGATCAAGTTCAAGGGTCCTTATCTCTAGCTTAGCTCACTAGAGTGGTGTTCAAGGGTCCTTGAAGATCAATTGAGTGGTGATATCTTATCTCACTTGGTCCTTAAAAAGAGCTCTAAGCATTCTCGGTGGTGATGTCTTATCCAAGAATCTTAGCCAATTATCTATCTCCTCGTACAAGCACAAACCGAAATCTCTCTTCTCTCTCTTTTCCCATCACTACTTGTGATCCCTTCTTTGATCTTCACTTTAAGATCTTAGAGGTGTATAATTTGGTATCAGAGCTATTGGCTACTCTCCTAGGCCATAGCTTCCAACCCCAAACACATCCCCTTAACCTACTCACAAAGAACCCTTGCATTTCATCCATCATGCCTTCATTGAGGAACTTTCGGAAAGAGCTAGCCTTGATTGACATTGAATTGATTAGCCTAGAAATCCCAAGATTTTATGGCCAAAATAATGAGTTTACAAATTGGTTTTCTAAGGTAAAGCAAGCCGTTGATTGTCACAACCTTAGTGACCAAGAGAAGTTTAAGGTGGTTATTTCAAAATTGGGAGGTTGTGGACATTAATGGTGGAAGAATTACAAGTTTAAGAGAAGGAAAAAAGGAAAAGAGAAGGTGAGAACTTGGAAGAAGTTGAGGGGTAAGTTGATGGGTGCCTTGTGCTCACCCACTTACATGCTCAAACATGTTTCCCTACTTCCTAAGAAGAATGGCTCAAGGCCCTCATGTGTGGACATGCTTTTCAACAAGGGGAGTCCAAAGAGTCATCACACTTCTAGCCTTCCTGCCTTACTACCCTTGAAGGAAATCACCTTGTATGAAGATGAAGAAGTAAATGAAGATTCGGAAGATTTAAATCGATTTGATCTGCCTTCCATCTTTGATGACCATGGTGATGAAGAACTCTTAGACTTTGAAGACTATGGTGATGATGAGCTCTTAGACTTTAAAGAGTTAGGAGGAACCTCGGCTCCTTCATCTTTTTGTGAGGAAGAATAACTAGCTTGTAAAGAGGAACTCCATCTCTCTCTTTATAACATCAAATATTTTCATTAAGTAGGCAAAGTAGAGGTAACAAGAGACTTCCATTCCTCATCTTTATTAGCCTCCTCTCGTAAGTCCCTTTGCTTTCAAGCCTATCATCCTTGGCCACAAAATAATAAACCACAAAGCCACAAGTGTTTTGTCCAAGCCCTCACCCATGACTTTACATCATAAAATCCTAAAGTGAGGCCTAAGAAGTTTGACGGTTCCTTTCCTATGGTCAAGAAAGTCGATGGAAGCTAAAAGAGAGACAAATGCTTATCTGCTTCCTCACAAGAGCCCATCTACGAAAAGCCCCACAAAATTCACCCACAAGAGCTCGAGAATTTGAGGGCAAATTCGTTCCAACAAGGGGAGGATGATGTTCCCATGGGGAGCAATGAGGGTGATCAAGTTCAAGGGCAATCCAACCCTAAGGAAGTCCAAGAGGCCATCGAAGTTGAGAGAAAACTCAAAGAAGATCAATGCCATTACCCAGCAGTTTCGGACAGCAAGTGCAGCAATGTGGTGACCCTAATCACCTAGCGTCAAGGTGGTTTAAGTCCATTTTATTGCTTTGATTTTTAAGTTGAGATAGTTAGCTTGCCAATGAAGCAAATTTCAAGTCATTTGGACTTCATTTGCCCACCCAACTCAGTGCTCAAAGTTCAGCTATACAAGCTGCCCAGCTCAGCCATTTCAGTACCTGGTTTTATGGCTCCATTTTCTCTTTCATTAGATGAACTTTGGAACCTTCAAATCCACTTTTTAAAACACTCATGGAGTGTACTGAAAGTCCAGCAAAAGCGTTTCAAGTTAAATCCTTGGTTGAGGTTTCAAAAGCAAGCAAGTTCAGAGGAGGTGCAGTCTGATTATAGTAGATAGACACTTGCATTTATCAGGGTCGAACTTTCAAACGGCTAGGAATCTGGGGCTTCAAGAGGTCTTACCTGAAAATAGACACTTAAGGCTTTCTCTTAGCATTGGAATGAACCGATTTGGGCAAGTATTTTGGAAGATATGCTTGTTTGAAGTTGATGCTGCAGTTCTGAAAAGGGCTACTTTTGTACATGCTTACATTTTGGTCCCCTCACCCTTTCCATTTGGCCGGCTGTTTTGGCCTTGTTTTTCATTGGTTTCTGCTGAGTGTTAAGGCCTATAGAAGTGGGGAGAATCTCAGCTTGTAACTCACTTTTGGAATATATGAACTGGTTGAGTTTATACTCCCTTGTGTTTCTCTCTCTCTTACTTATCTCTAGCTTAGCTCACTAGAGTGGTGTTCAAGGGTCCTTGAAGATCAATTGAGTGGTGATATCTTGTCTCACTTGATCCTTAATGGGAGCTCTAAGCATTCTTGGTGGTGATATCTTATCCAAGAATCTTAGCCAATTATCTATCTCCTCGTACAAGCACAAACTGAAATCTCTCTTCTTTCTCTTTTGCCATCACTACTTGTGATCCCTTCTTTGATCTTCACTTTAAGATCTTAGAGGTGTATAATTTGGTATCAGAGCTATTGACTACTCTCCTAGGGCATAGCTTCCAACCCCAAACACATCCCCTTAACCTAATCACAAAGAACCCTTGCATTTCATCCATCATGCCTTCATTGTGGAACTTCCGAAAAGAGCTAGCCTTGATTGACATTGAATTGATTAGCCTAGAAATCCCAAGATTTTATGGCCAAAATGATGAGTTTACAAATTGGTTTTCTAAGGTAAAGCAAGTCGTTGATTGTCATAACCTTAGTGACCAAGAGAAGTTTAAGGTGGTTATTTTAAAATTGAGAGGTTGTGCACATTAATGGTGGAAGAATTAGAAGTTTTAGAGAAGGAAAAAAGGAAAAGAGAAGGTGAGAACTTGGAAGAAGTTAAGGGGTAAGTTGATGGGTGCCTTTTGCTCACCCACTTACATGCTCAAACATGTTTCTCTACATCCTAAGAAGAATGGCTCAAGGCCCTCATGTGTGGACATCCTTTTCAACAAGGGGTGTCCAAAGAGTCATCACACTTCTAGCCTTCCTATCTTGCTGCCCTTGAAGGAAATCACCTTATATGAAGATGAAGAAGTAAATGAGGAGGCAGAAGATTTAAATCGATTTGATCTGCCTCCCATCTTTGATGACTATGGTGATCGAGAACTCTTAGACTTTGACGACTATGGTGATGAAGAGCTCTTAGACTTTAAAGAGTTAGGAGGAACCTCGGCTCCTTCACCTTTTTGTGAGGAAGAACAACTAGCTTGTAAAGAGGAACACCATCTCTCTCTTTATAACATCAAATATTTTCATTAAGTAGGCAAAGTGGAGGTAACAAGAGACTTCCATTCCTCATCTTTATTAGCCTCCTCTCGTAAGTCCCTTTGCTTTCAAGCCTATCATCCTTGGCCACAAAATAATAAACCACAAAGCCACAAGTGCTTTGTCAAAGCCCTCACCCATGACTTTACATCATAAAATCCTAAAGTGAGGCCTAAGAAGTTTGATGGTTCCTTTCTTATGGTCGAGAAAGTCGATGGAAACCAAAAGAGAGAGATATGCTTATCTCCTTCCTTACAAGAGCCCATCTACGAAAAGCCCCACAAAATTCACCCACAAGAGCTCGAGAATTTGAGGGCAAATTCTTTCTAACAAGGGGAGGATGATGTACCCATGGGGAGCAATGAGGGTGATCAAGGTCAAGGGCAATCCAACCCCAAGGAAGTCCAAGAGGCCATCAAAGTTGAGAGAAAACTCAAAGAAGATCAATGCCATTACCCAACAGTTTCGAACAGCAAGCGCAGAAACGTGGTGACCCTAATCACCTCGCGTCAAGGTGTTTTAAGTCCATTTTATTGCTTTGGGTTTTAAGGTTAGACAGTTAGCTTGCTAATAAAGCAAATTTTAAGTCATTTGGACTTCATTTGCCCGCCCAACTCAGCGCTCAAAGTTCAGCTATACAAGCTACGCAGCTCAGCCATTTCAGTGCCTGGTTTTATGGCTCCATTTTCTCTTTCATTAGATGAACTTTGGAACCTTCAAATCCACTTTTTAAAACCCTCATGGAGTGTACTGAAAGTCCAGCAAAAGCGTTTTAAGTTAAATCCTTGGTTGAGGTTTCAAAAGCAAGCAAGTTCAGAAGAGGTGCAGTCTGATTACAGTAGATAGACACTTGTATTTATCAGGGTCCAACTCTCAAACGGATAGGAATCTGGGGTTTCAAGAGGTCTTACCTGAAAATAAACACTTAGGGATTTCTCTTAGCTTTGGAATGAGCCGATTTGGGCAAGTATTTTGGAAGATATGCTTGTTTGAAGTTGATGCTGCAGTTCTAAAAAGGGCTGCTTTTGTATTTGCTTACATTTTGGTCCCCTCACCCTTTCCATTTGGCCGGCTGTTTTGGCCTTGTTTTTCATTGGTTTTTGCTGAGTTTTAAGGCCTATAGAGGTGGGGAGAATCTCAGCTTGTAACTCACTTTTGGAATATATGAACTGGTTGAGTTTATACTCCCTTGTGTTTCTCTCTCTCTTGCTTATCTCTAGCTTAGCTCACTCGAGTGGTGTTCAAGGGTCCTTGAAGATCAATTGAGTGGTGATATCTTATCTCACTTGATCTATAAGGAGAGCTCTAAGCATTCTTAGTGGTGATATCTTATCCAAGAATCTTAGTCAATCATCTATCTCCTCGTACAAGCACAAACTGAAATCTCTCTTCTTTCTCTTTTGCCATCACTATTTGTGATCCCTTCTTTGATCTTCACTTTAAGATCTTAGAGGTGTATAATTTGGTATCAGAGCTATTGGCTACTCTCCTAGGCCATAGCTTCCTACCCCAAAGACATCCCTTTAGCCTAATCACAAAGAACCTTGCATTTCATCCATCATGCCTTCATTGTGGAACTTCCGGAAAGAGCTAGCCTTGATTGACATTGAATTAATTAGCCTAGAAATCCCAAGATTTTATGGCCAAAATGATGAGTTTACAAATTGGTTTTCTAAGGTAAAGCAAGCCGTTGATTATCACAACCTTAGTGACCAAGAGAAGTTTAAGGTGGTTATTTCAAAATTGAGAGGTTGTGCACATTAATGGTGGAAGAATTACAAGTTTAAGAGAAGGAAAAAAGGAAAAGAGAAGGTGAGAACTTGGAAGAAGTTGAGGGATAAGTTGATGGGTGCCTTTTGCTCACCCACTTACATGCTCAAACATGTTTCTCTACTTCCTAAGAAGAATAGCTCAAGGCCCTCATGTGTGGACATCCTTTTCAACAAGGGGTGTCCAAAGAGTCATCACACTTCTAGCCTTCCTACCTTGCTGCCCTTGAAGGAAATCACCTTGTATGAACATGAAGAAGTAAATGAAGAGGCAGAAGATTTAAATCGATTTGATCTGCCTCCCATCTTTGATGACTATGGTGATGAAGAACTCTTAGACTTTGACGACTATGGTGATGAAGAGCTCTTAGACTTTAAAGAGTTAAGAGGAACCTCGGCTCCTTTATCTTTTTGTGAGGAAGAAGAACTGGCTTGTAAAGAGGAACTCTATCTCTCTCTCTACAACATCAAATATTTTCATCAAGAAGACAAAGTAGAGGTAACAAGAGACTTCCATTGCTCATCTTTATTAGCCTCCTCTCATGAGTCCCTTTGCTTTCAAGCCTATCATCCTTGGCCACAAAATAATAAACCACAAAGCCACAAGTGTTTTGTCCAAGCCCTCACCCATGACTTTACATCATAAAATCCTAAAGTGAGGCCTAAGAAGTTTGATGGTTCCTTTCCTATGGTCGAGAAAGTCGATGGAAACCAAAAGAGAGAGAAATGCTTATCTCCTTCCTTACAAGAGCCCATCTACGAAAGCCCCACAAGATTCACCCACAAGAGCTCGAGAATTTGAGGGCAAATTCTTCCCAACAAGGGGAGGATGATGTACCCATGGGGAGCAATGACGGTGATCAAGGTCAAGGGCAATCCAACCCCAAGGAAGTCCAAGAGTCCATCAAAGTTGACAGAAAGTTCAAAGAAGATCAATGCCATTACCCAACAGTTTTGAACAGCAAGTGCAGCAATGTGATGACCCTAATCACCTAGCGTCAAGGTGTTTTAAGTCCTTTTTATTGCTTTGGGTTTTAAGGTCAGACAGTTAGCTTGCCAATAAAGCAAATTTTAAGTCATTTGGACTTCATTTGCCCACCCAACTCAGTGCTCAAAGTTCAGCAATACAAGCTACGCAGCTCAGCCATTTCAGTACCTGGTTTTATGGCCCCATTTTCTCTTTCATTCGATGAACTTTGGAACCTTCAAATCCACTTTTTAAAACTCTCATGGAGTGTACTGAAAGTCCAGCAAAAGCGTTTCAAGTCAAATCCTTGGTTGAGGTTTCAAAAGCAAGCAAGTTCAGAAGAGGTGCAGTCTTATTATAGTAGATAGACACTGTATTTATCAGGGTCTAACTTTCAAACGGCTAGGAATCTCAGGCTTTAAGAGGTCTTACCTGAAAATAGACACTTAGGGCTTTCTCCTAGCTTTGGAATGAACCAATTTGGGCAAGTATTTTGGAAGATATGCTTGTTTGAAGTTGATGCTGCAGTTCTGAAAAGGGCTGATAGCTTTTTGCTTTTGCTTTTACTTTTGTACTTGCTTGCATTTTGGTCCCCTCACCCTTTCCATTTGGCCGGTTGTTTTGGCCTTGTTTTTCATTGGTTTTTGCTGAGTGTTAAGGCCTATAGAAGTGGGGAGAACCTCTGCTGGTAACTCACTTTTGGAATATATAAACTGGTTAAGTTTATACTCCCTTGTGCTTCTCTCTCTCTTACTTATCTCTAGCTTAGCTCACTAGAGTGGTGTTCAAGGGTCCTTGAAGATCAATTGAGTGGTGATATCTTATCTCACTTGGTCCTTAAAAAGAGCTCTAAGCATTCTCAGTGGTGATGTCTTATCCAAGAATCTTAGCCAATTATCTATCTCCTCGTACAAGCACAAACCGAAATCTCTCTTCTCCCTCTTTTCCCATCACTACTTGTGATCCCTTCTTTGATCTTCACTTTAAGATCTTAGAGGTGTATAATTTGGTATCAGAGCTATTGGCTACTCTCCTAGGCCATAGCTTCCAACCCCAAACACATCCCCTTAACCTAATCACAAAGAACCCTTGCATTTCATCCATCATGCCTTCATTGAGGAACTTTCGGAAAGAGCTAGCCTTGATTGACATTGAATTGATTAGCCTAGAAATCCCAAGATTTTATGGCCAAAATAATGAGTTTACAAATTGGTTTTCTAAGGTAAAGCAAGCCGTTGATTGTCACAACCTTAGTGACCAAGAGAAGTTTAAGGTGGTTATTTCAAAATTGAGAGGTTGTGCACATTAATAGTGGAAGAATTACAAGTTTAAGAGAAGGAAAAAAGGAAAAGAGAAGGTGAGAACTTGGAAGAAGTTGAGGGGTAAGTTGATGGGTGCCTTGTGCTCACCCACTTACATGCTCAAACATGTTTCCCTACTTCCTAAGAAGAATGGCTCAAGGCCCTCATGTGTGGACATGCTTTTCAACAAGGGGAGTCCAAAGAGTCATCACACTTCTAGCCTTCCTGCCTTACTACCCTTGAAGGAAATCACCTTGTATGAAGATAAAGAAGTAAATGAAGATTTGGAAGATTTAAATCGATTTGATCTGCCTTTCATCTTTGATGACCATGGTGATGAAGAACTCTTCGACTTTGAAGACTATGGTGATGAAGAGCTCTTAGACTTTAAAGAGTTAGGAGGAACCTCGGCTCCTTCATCTTTTTGTGAGGAAGAATAACTAGCTTGTAAAGAGGAACTCCATCTCTCACTTTATAACATCAAATATTTTCATTAAGTAGGCAAAGTAGAGGTAACAAGAGACTTCCATTCCTCATCTTTATTAGCCTCCTCTCGTAAGTCCCTTTGCTTTCAAGCCTATCATCCTTGGCCACAAAATAATAAACCACAAAGCCACAAGTGCTTTGTCCAAGCCCTCACCCATGACTTTACATCATAAAATCCTAAAGTGAGGCCTAAGAAGTTTGATGGTTCCTTTCCTATGGTTGAGAAAGTCGATGGAAGCCAAAAGAGAGAGAAATGCTTATCTCCTTCCTTACAAGATCCCATCTACGAAAAGCCCCACAAAATTCACCCACAAGAGCTCGAGAATTTGAGGAAAAATTCTGTCCAACAAGGGGAGGATGATGTACGCATGGGGAGCAATGAGGGTGATCAAGTTCAAGGGCAATCCAACCGCAAGGAAGTCCAAGAGGCCATCAAAGTTGAGAGAAAACTCAAAGAAGATCAATGCCATTACCTAGTTCTGGACAGCAAGTGCAGCAAATTAGGGACCTTAATCACCAGCTTCAAGGTGGTTCAAGTCCATTTTATTACTTTGGCTTTTTAAGTTCAGAAGGTTAGCTTTCCAATAAAGTAAATTTCAAGTCATTTAGACTTCATTTGCCCACCCAACTTAGCTCTCAAAGTTCTGCTATACAAGCTGCCCAGCTCTGCCATTTTAGTACCAATTTTGTGGCCCCATTTTCTCTTTCATTAGATGATTTTTGGAATCTGCAAATCCACTTTCTGAAAGCCCCTTCAAGTGTACTAAAAGCCCAGCAAAAGAGTTTCAAGTTAAATCCTTGGTTGAGGTTTCAAAAGCAAGCAAGTTCAGAAGAGGTGCAGTATGGTTACAGCAGATAGACACTTGTTTTCATCAGGGCCAAACTTTCAAACTACTAGGAATCTGAGGCTGTAAGAGGTCTTACCTTAAAATAGACACTTAGGGCTTTCTCTGAGATTTGGAATAAACCCATTTGGGCAAGTATTTTGAAAGATATGCTTGTTTGAAGTTGATGCTGCAGTTCTGAAAAGTGCTGACAGCTTTTTGCTTTTGCTTTTGTAGTTGCTTACTTTTTGGTCCCCTCCCCCTTTTCATTTGGCTGGTTGTTTTGGCCTTGTTTTTCATTAGTTTTTCTGAGTGTTAAGGCCTATATAAGTGGGGAGAACCTCAGCTTGTAACTCACTTTTGGAATATATGAATTGGTTGAGTTTATACTCCCTTGTATTTCTCTCTCTCTCTTGCTTATCTCTAGCTTAGCTCACTAGAGTGGTGTTCAAGAGTCCTTAAAGATCAATTGAGTGGTGATATCTTATCTCACTTGATCCTTAAGGAGAGCTCTAAGCATTCTTGGCGGTGATATCTTATCTAAGAATCTTAGCCAATTATCTATCTCCTCATACAAGCACAAACCGAAATCTCTCCTTTCTCTTTTCCCATCACTACTTATGATCCCTTCTTTGATCTTCACTTTAAGACCTTAGAGGTGCATCATTAAGCCTGGGTTTTAGTCCATTTTTAGGCAGAACTCTGTCCATTTTGCCCCAAGATTTGAGAGTCTTATTGAGGTGTGTTAATATATAGTTGAAACCCAATATGGGGAGGCTATTTGCAACTTCTTAAGGGATTAATATAGTGTCAAGTTAGATGTACACCTCTAGATGAGGAAATATCTTGTGGGGCAATATCTTTGAGGTGAACCAGTATGAGATGAACACTACAATGAGTGGTTATGTATAGTGATAACAATGAGCAGCTTAAGGTGTGGTACTTGGCATTATATGTGTCGTACAAGTTTATGCTGCCATGTATAGAAATTATCTGGTCTTGACACTAAGAGCTTACCTCATCAATGCTCCCATTACTTCCTGTCATTAACTTATTTCTCCCCTAGCTACCTTGAATTGTTCAGAGGCATAATTTCTTTATCACTAACGCTCTCTTGATTTGTAATGGAGCATTTATGAAAAAAAATCTCATATGTCCTTTTTGGGGAGTCCTTTAAATACATCTGAGCAACCTTTCTTATAGGTGATTCAAACCCTTATAATTATAGTAGTTAAATTCTCTGTTTTCATAATTGAGCTATAATGACCCCCAATATGCATTACTGTGTGATTTACAGTTCTTCCTAAGCATATTTGACACATTCTACTTATAGTTAAGCCATCACTATGTTCATATTTTTACTGTCGCCTACTTTAACTACTTGCTTCTATTTGGGCACTATTTATTTATTGCTTGCAAAGCCTTTGGTTGCTTCAGACCCAGTCATTGCACGTCCTTTCAACAATTAAATGTATCCATATTGTTCGTGTTTCTACAGCAACATAACGTCATGTTGGCATAGTACTCTATGGCCGTGACTGCATTTCGTTACTCAAGTTATTTTGGTAATCCTTTCTTCACCAATACAACTTATGTTATTAATGATAAACAATAATTTGTGCTATTTCCATCTGCCAATAGTTTTAAAGTTTATATGCCTACGCAAGACTTTCATTTGCTGTAAAATGTGTTATTAGTGGATGTCATCATTTTTAGTCATAAGACTGACTCCTTCATCTTGATGTATTATCCCTTCTGTTTGACTGAGACTGACTCCTTCATCTTGACGTATCGCCCTTCCAAATACCAGATGAATAAAATTTCCATTCTGGCACTGTTGACCCCTGTCTTCATCATTTTACTCATATACGAATACCGTATGAGTTTTCAAAAGCCACTTTGGTAATCTGTTAGATTTCTTCACCTTCAGTACTTAATACTCCCTCTCGATTTCATAACATCATTTATTTACTTTACTATCATGAGCATCAAGAATAAACTACATGTCTTGTATATGTAGGACATTTGTATGCGTTACCTCCTTCATTACGAATCTTTGTCCTTTCATTCATTCAGCTTACATGCCTTTCCTTTATAACCAATAAAGAAATATTTTTGCAAGCGTTCATGGTGTGGTTGCACCTCTTTACACTTTAGATTGTCCCTATGTCTTTTAAATTTACAGAACTAGTAAGCAGTTGAATGTGCTATCTTTTATAAATATGCCTCTATTAGTATTGCTGGAAATATATTCATTGGGCATTTAATCCAGTTTGATTGGCAGACCTTGTTGTCATTATGGGGATGAACTGATTGTGTACTTATAGAAGATGACTTGTAAAGATCTTAGGGCTAGTTTGAGAAATGTGGAAAGACTAGACGTGTGTTTCTCTGGACTAAGAGAAGAAAAACCCTATTTTCACCCTATATACACTGTGCAAGCAAGTGAGTTATCATGTCAGTAATGCATTGAATATTAGTGATATGCCCACCACACTCAGTATATCCATATCCATAATTACAGCTTGTGAATTTAGAGATGTTTCATTTGAGGACGAGGACTGTTTTCCCTTAAGAAACATTGATTTTCAGATTAACCTAGTTCTAGGTGCTCAATCCATTTTTAAAGCCCCTATAATATAACCCCCAGCAGAGTTCAAAGAACATAAGATTTAGTAAGATGAGTTGTTACAGAAGGGAGTTATTCGACCGTGTGTGTCACTGTTGGAAACCCTAGGTTTATATGTGTGAAGAAAGAAGGCAGAACCTTATGATTGTGTACTGCGTATAGAGAGTTGAACAAGATCACTATATAAAAAAAATAGCCTATACCTTGAATAAATGATTTATGGGATTAACTGCCAACAACAGAAGTCTTTCCCAGGAATGATTTGAGGTCCAGATATCACACCTAAAGCATGCAACCATAGTTTATCGTTTGCAAGAATGCCTTTTTATAATAATTCTTGAAATTGTTTGCTTGTCTTATCTTCAAAACTTGATACTATCTAATATTGTTTAATCTCCCTTGCATTTAACCCCATATTTCCTATTAGCATGATCGTCCATGTCTTTGCAAATCCATTGTTAAATGTGCAATACATTTTTTGTTCAACCTTATATGGTTGTCAACATTCCAGTGCTCTCGACCTTCACCATCTTTATTTCATGATCATACATTATAGTTCATTCTGTTGAGAGCTGATTCACGCAGCTACCTTACATCTCCTTTATTAATAATGATAAGCTCGTATAACTTGTTCGGAATTCATAATGTAATTCGACTCTTATTGGTGTGGTCATTGCAATTGTCATAATCCCCTTACTCTCTTTATTTTGAACTTCAACTCCCACATATATATCTTACATTCTGATAAATAAACTTCTGCGTTCTCTATCTAATCTAATTGTTGTACTTGAATTGACTTCATATAAGTAAAGACATGTTCCTATTGTAGCTTGCTCAATCTATTTATCTATTAATTGGCACTTTGCTTGTCTAATCCATTTATCTATCCATTACACTTTGCTTGTCCAATCTATTTGTCTATCTATTGTACTTTGCTTATTCAATCTATCTATCTATTTATTGCACATTGCTTGTCTCGTCCATCTATTGCACTTATCTTGTTACTTGTAGCTATAAAGTCACCTAGTTGAAGCTCAATTGCTTGTCATCTTGTTTCCAATTCATCAGTTAAACGCGAGTATAACCGTGCCATCTTTCTCCTTGGTTGATTATTTATTGGACAATTTATGATCTAGATTTATAAACCACAATTCCTGCGGCATTATATTTCAAAATTCATGATACACTTATGGTTGCCTTTATTCTAACTACCCCATGATAATCTCTCCTTTATTAGCCTTTTCTAGTCTCATTGTTCATTTCTTCTGTATGCAATGATTCGCTTAGCTAAGAATTTCATCACTCTCATCCCTAACTATGGTCATTTCATTGCCCATTATTGACCGGGAGCAGATTCTTGAGTAGTCTGATGAGGGGAGATCATGTGATCCATTAGGAATATTACATGAGGACATTTTGATGAGGGCATAATCTCAAGCATTGTCTAATTATATTGGAGTGAGTTAGAGGAAACATTAAGTATAAGGTCAGAGCTAACTCAAGCAAGCATTAAGACGGAAAATTCAAGTACATGTTGAGGGGACACAAGGTTGAAAAAGAGTTATGCTGGCAAAACAAAGAAATAACCAAAGTCTAAAATGGGTTATGAAGTATTTTAAAAGGCTTTTCTAGTCAAGGTAGTAAGAAATCGACTATTCAAGGATAATTACGGACTAGTTACATAGGACCTTGTGATTCTTTGAAAGGTTAAATCCTGTAACTTGCTGATTGTACCTACCTGTTGAACCTGAACACGCATATAACGCATGATATAACTCATAATAGTATCAGAGTACTTATCAGGGTATACAATAGCCTTCATTAGTGGATAAGGTGATGAACCAGTAGTGAGCACCTCCTCACTAGTAACAAGGTTCTTCTCTTTTGAAGAGAATATCAATTTTGAATCAAAGTAATTGAGTTCATTGAGGATATTGTGTGCGAAGTATTCGAATCTACTACTGAAACATGGGATTAAGCCGTTATACAATGTGTAGACACCCTTAGTCGAAGTACATTGGGCAGATTATACCTCTTCAGAGGGAAGGAATGGGAACCAATCGCCCATATGTTTTAAAGAAGCATTGCATACACTTGGCAAGCGTCATAAGTTTCGAAAATGAAACTCTTACAGAGGGGAAGACTATAATAACCCCACCCTAACCCATATTTATTTATTTAAATCATATTTATTTATTTAATTAATCATGTTTACTCATTTAATTTATCATGTTTATGGATTTACTCACTCATGGTTATTTGTTTTACCAAACCATGTTTATTAACTCAATTACACTCAATTTATATATTTACCGAATTACCTTATGTCATTTAAATTTTCCGCTTTTATTTATCGTATTTAATCATCCAGGTTTGGGGATACTTCATTTGAGTCCCATTTTGCAATTCAAGTTTCATTGATTGTTAATTCAAATTTTATTTGTTAATTAAATATCAGGTGAATCGATAATAGGCCTTGATAATTATAGTTTAAGAAATTATTATTATTATCATCATCATTATTATTATTTTTTATTATTGTTATTATTATTATTTTTATTTTTATAACCTTGGAAAAATTTAATTTTGAGTTACGCAAAAACGTTATCGTTACCAAGCGCTTTATTCCCGAACCCAAGTTATTTCGGCCCAATTTGTAGCTGAACAAGATTACATGTTAATCTAACTAATTACCATGATTAAGCTTAACCATGGTTACCTAGATAGTCACTTTTCAAGATAAAATTTCATCCAAGTGCTTTATAAGCCAAAAATTCACAACCAAAACTCAATCCACATCTCTCTCTCTCCTCTCTCACTCTATGCAGCCAACCACCCTCCCTGAGGTTGCTGCTACTGTTAGTGTTTTTCGGCGAGCCCCAGTTGCCTTTGACCCCACCTCGACATCCTAGCACCACTAACCACCATCCCCACTACTCAAAACAACCAAGCATCACCACCATCTCTACTTTTCCAAGCTCAAAGCGAGTAATCTTGAAGTTGATCTTGTTGGTTTTGATTTTTATTTTAGTTTTGATTCTTGTTTTGATACTTTTGATCATTGATCGTGATGTTTTGATAAGAAAGAAGAGTTATATTGGTGTTGATCATGGTGGAGTTGAGCTTGAATCATGCTAGGGTTTAGGGATGATCATGTTCATGCAAGCTTAAGTTAAAACCATAAATATGGATTGATTTGTATTTGATTTTGTAATATATAGTTTTATTGATGATTATCCTGACGTTTATGGTGATTTGGAATGATTTCTAGGGAGGATTTGTATGAAAGGAAAGGGAAAAGCTAAAACTGTGAGGGCAGGAAATTTTAGGAAAACAGGGCATACTTCAAGATTAAACTCGTAATGATCGGCCCATGGAAAAACTATGATTTTTAGTGGGTAGATAGTTCAGTATGTTAGCTTTCAAATGGCTTTTGAATCACCTCAATTCGAGGTCTATCGAAAACGTTATAGTCGTTTTACCAAACCTGTGCAAAATGGACCAAAACTGACACGCTTGTATTTTAGTGCCATTTTGGGAACTCTATTGTGGGAATCGTGTTTCGTGTGGTAAATGAATGTTTTTCGTGACTTATTAATATTTTCATATTGAGGTATTAGGTATTTATTTGAGGTCTAGGGTGAAAGTTACGAATTTTTGAAGTGAACTGACCTCCTTTGGTGTAAATTGGGCTGTTATTGTAATTTCTGTGCAGCGTATACTTGGAGGAAATTTTAAAAATTGTACTATAGATTTTACATATTTTTTTCAAATTTCCTATAAGATTCCATAAATTTTGGTTCAGTATTTTGAGTTTGATGATTTTAAAAGTATTTTGAGTAATTGTGCAAAGAGCAATAATAAAGATTGAGTGAGATTGATCATGCACTCATTTTGCGGGGCCAAGTAAGGTCATTTAAGGGGGAAATGAATATTCATGGAGCTTTTAGCTTGATTAATGAGAAAGAAGAAGACAGGTATACAATTTGGGAGCTTGTTTATGAGTTTTGAATCATTTATGGATTTTTCAAAGAAAATACCAAGTTTAGTGAGCTTAATAGCTTCTATTGAGTTCAATGATTCATTTGGGGTGGAATTCTATATCTAATGGACTTATGAATAAAATATGAGAAGTGGAGAGAGTTGTGACGCAGAAACCATATTTATCAGACCAAGTTATTACAGTTTATGCTATTTTGAATCAAGATATATCTCTTTTGGTTTCAAACCTCTATTACTTACTTAATTCAGAATGTGTCAAATGTATTTATCAAGTCAATCTAGTGTGCTCATTTTTATCTTGAATTAAACTACACATCAGCGGGCCTTAAACAATGTCAACAACCTATTTCAGAAAAGGTCACAACTACTCTCTCAATTGTCACCATCAAGGCCTATTCCTTTGTAATCTCATTTATCTCATTGTGGACTATTTTACTTTTATTTACTTTAAATCAAATTTAATTACTTTCATCAATTCAGTTTTGAAGTTATATTGAAATACCCAAGTTATGTATACCATTTAATTACTCAATTTTTGTTACATATACTTTTACTTGCTTAATTATGTGAGTAAAGATCATTTACTGACTACACATACTTACAAAGACATTTATGAAACAGAATCAAGGCCTAGTTATCGTTCCTCGTTATGCATAAGTGTTATCAAGTCAGCACATATTTATCAAGTTAGATGATATTTATGAAATAGCTAACTTTTATAAAGTCATATGACATTTTTAAAGACTCAAGGTACGTCCATTGCCTGTATCTTCAAAAAGCAGAACATGTTTATCAAGTTAAAACTCTTAATAAGTTTATCAATGAATCAGTTTATACAGTGATTTTCTATTTAACTTGTGACCCCGTCAGTTATCATCCACAGGGCATCAGCCCATTATTTACCCACACGGCTTCAAGTTAACTCTTGATCGGATTAGCAAGTGTATACCTATGTATAGATCATATCATTGCAAGGGGTTCTCATCCAGATAATAATGAGCAATTCAGTTTCATATTACTTTCATTTTCATTGTTATTGCAAACTAAATGAATTACAAAGGCGGGTACCCATTAATAGTGTTTCTATGCTTATTTTATAATACAAGAATGCATGTACTGAGTTTTTGCTCATGTTTTCGAATTGTTTTCATGTTTTCCATTTTAGGTGATGAAGTATAACATGTTTCTCCATTTAGCAAGCCCTTTTTTGAAGTCATCAGAGACTCACAGTGGATTTAGCAAAGCATGAATGTTCGGATTGACCTCAGGGCCAACTTGGGTCTATGCTCAATACACTTGTGTAGTGTGAGTGGAGTTAACAAATGGTTTGATTAAGTCGATTGTATTGAAGTTGAACTATTATGGACTTTGGTCATGGAGTGTTTCAGTTTGATAGATATTGTGATTTGAACAGGAGTTGTAAGATCAAATGGTTTTAGTGAGCCTTGTCTTAATCAAGATGGCGATAGCGCCTTCTATTATTAAGTCTTTCGCTGCAAGTTTTCCGTAAATTATATCATTAGCTTTTGGGGGCATTAGAGATTTGGTATTAAAGCTAAGGTTTTAAGGGCCACTGTGAGCTATTAAGTGTTTATGAGTCAGCTATCAAGGTGTGTATGAGTTATATTGTACCAGTTAAAAGAGCTGTTGACTATAAGTTCATATGTATGGGCATATATGGAGGAACCATTTCTGTTTGGGTGACTCAATCATTTGGTAATATCCTGAGATTTAAGCATTAACAAAGTGGAGTGTGGAACCATTTGGGTCACCTGTTAGTGAAGCATGCTCTCATTTATCTCAGAGTTGTATTGTATGTTTCATTTCTCTCATTTGTTTAAGTTTTTGCAATCGTGCACTATGTTTTGTGACCCTTTGAGTTATGAATTCCGGCATTTGGCTGTTGAACTATTGAAGTACTTCTCTCCATTTCAGGTATCCATTGTAATGCTTAAAGCCTAGGTTTTAGTCAGTTTTTAGGTGAAACTCTGTCTGTTTTGCCCGAGGATTTGATAGTCTTATTGAGGCGTGTTAATATATGCTTGAAACCCGATGTGGGGATGCCATTTATAACTTCTGAAGGGATTAATATAGTGTTAAGTTAGATGTAAACTTCTAGATGGGGAAATGCCTTGGGGGGTAATATCTTTGAGGTGAACCGGTATGAGATGAACACTACAACGAGTGCTTATGTATAGTGATAACAATTAGTAGCTTAAGGTATACTACTTGGCATTATATGTGTGCTACAAGTAAGATTATGCTACCATGTACTGGAATTATTTGGTCTTGACACTAAGACCTTACCTCATCAATGCTCCCATTACTTCCTGTCATTAACTTATTTCTGCCCTAGCTACCTTGAATTATTCAGAGGCATCGTTTCTTTATCATTCACACTCTCTTTATTTGTAATGGAGTGTTTATGAAAAAAAATCTCATATGTGTTCTGTGGGGAGTCCTTTAAACACATCTGAGCAACCTTTCTTATACGCGATTCAAACCCTGATAATCATAAGAGTTTAATTCTCTGTTTTCATAATTGAGCCTATAATGACCCCCGATATGCATTACTGTGTGATTTACAGTTCTTCCTAAGCGTATTCGACACATTCTATTTACAGTTTAACATCATTATATTCATATTTTTACTATTGCGTACTTTAACTCCTTGCTTCTATTTAGGCACTATTCATTTATTGCTTACAAAGCCTTTGGTTGCTTCAGATCCATTCATTACACGCCTTTACAACAATTAAATGTATCCATATTGTTCGTATTTTTATAGCAGCGTAACGTCATGTTGGCATAGTACTCTATGGCCGTGACAACATGTCGTTACTCAAGTTATTTTGGTAATCCTTTCTTCACTAGTGCAGCCTATCTTATTAATGATAAATAACGATTTGTGCTATTTCCTTATGCCAACAGTTTTGAAGTTTATATGCCTACCCAAGACTTCCATTTGCCACAAAAATGTGTTATTAATGGATGTCATCATGTTCAGTCATAAGACGGACTCCTTCGTCTTGACTGAGACCGACTCCTTCATCTTGACGTATTGTCCTTTCAAACACTAGTTGAATAAAATTTTCCTTCTAAAATTGTTGACCCTTATCTTCGTTATTTTACTCACATATAGATACTGCATGACTTTTCAAAAACCGCTTTGGTGATCTATTAGATTTGTTCACCTTCAGTACTTAATACTCCCTCTCCATTTCATAACATCGTTCATTTACTTTACCATCATGACCATCATGAATAAACTGTATGTTTTGTATATGCAGGACATTTGTATGCCTTACCCCTTTCGTTATGAATCTTCGTCCTTTCATTCATTTAGCTTACATGCCTCTCCTTTATAACCAATAAAGAAATATCTTTGCAAGAATTCATCGTGCGGTTGTACCTCTTTACACTTTATATCACCCCCTGTCTTTTAAATTTACTACGACCAGTAAGAAGTTGAATGTGCTATCTTTTACAAATAGGCCTTTATTAGTATTCCCCGAAACATATTCATTGAGCATTCAATCCAGTTTGATTGGTAGACCTTGTTGTCATTATGGGGATGAACTGATTGTGTACTTATAGAAGATGACTTACAAAGATCTTATGGCTAGTTTGAGAAATATGGAAAGACTAAACATGTGAGTGTATGGACCGAGAGAAGAAAAACCCTATTTTCGCCCTAAATACACTGTGCAAGCAAGTGAGTTATCATGTCAGTAATGCATTGAATATTAGTAATATGCCAACTACACTCGGTATATACATATCCGTAATTATAACTTGTGAATTTAAAGATGTTTCATCTAAGGACTTTCAGGACTGTTTTCCCGTAAGAAACATTGATTTTCAGATCAACCTAGTTCTAGGTGCTCAATTCATTTTCAAAGCCCCTATCATATGACCCCTAGCAGAGTTCAAAGAACTAAAGATTTAGTAAGATAAGTTGTTACAGAAGAGAGTTATTCGACCATGTGTGTCAGTGTAGGAAACCCTAGTTTTATATGTGTGAAGAAGGAAAGCAAAACCTTATGGTTGTGTACTGCGTACAGAGAGTTGAACAAGATTACTATCAAAAATAAGTGCCATATACCTTAAGTAAATGATTTATGGGATTAACTGCCAACAATAGAAGTCTTTTCCAAGAATGATTTGAGGTCTCGATATCACACCTAAACCATGCAACCACAGTTTATCTTTTGCAAAAATGCCTTTTTGTAGTAATTCTTGAAATTGTTCGCTTGTCTCATCTTCAACATTTGATACTATCCAATATTGTTTAATCTGCCTTGCATTTCAACCCGATATTTCCTATTAGCGTGATCTTCCATGTCTTTGCAAACCCATTGTTAAATGTGTAATACATTTTTTGTTCAACCTTATATGGTTGTCAACATTCCAGTGCTGTCGACCTCCACCATCTTTATTTCATGATGAGTTATTGTTCATTCCGTAGAGAGCTCATTTTCACACATCTATCTTACATCTCATTTATTCATAATGATAAGCTCCTATAAATTGTTCTAAATTCATAATGTAATTTAACTTTCATTGGTGTGGGTTATTATGATTGTCATAATCCCCTTACTCTCTTTATTTTGAACTTTAACTCTCACACATATATCTTACATTCTGATAAATAAACTTCTGCATTCTCTATTTAATCTTGTTGTTGTACTTGAATTGACTTCATATGAGTAAAGACATGTTCCTATTGTGGCTTACTCAATATATTTATCTATCAATTGGCACTTTTCTTGTCCAATCGATTTATCTATCCATTACACTTTGCTTGTCCAATCTATTTGTCTATCTATTGCACTTTGCTTATTCAATCTATCTATCTATTTATTTCACATTGCTTGTCTCATCTAGCTATTGCACTTATCTTGTTGCTTGTGGCTATAAAGTCACCTAGTTGAAGCTCAATTGCCTGTCATCTTATTTCCAATTCATCAGTTAAACTCCAGTATAACCGTGCCATCTTCCTCCTTGGTTGATTATTTATTGGACCCATTATGATCCATATTTATAAATCGCAATTCTTGTGGCATTATATGTCAGAATTCATGATACACTTGTGGTTATCTTTATTCTAACCACCCCATTATAATCTCTCCTTTATTAGCCTTTTCTAGTCTCATTGTTCATTTCTTTTCCATACAATGATTCGGTTGGCTAAGAATTTCATCACTCTCATCCCTAACCATGGTCACTTCATTGCCCATCATCAACCGAGAGCAGATCCTTGAGTAGTCTGGTAAGGGGAGATCATGTGATGCATTAGGAATATCAGATGAGGATATTTTGATAAGGGCATAATCTCAAGCATTGTCTAATTATATTGGAATGAGCCAAAAGAAACATTAAGTTTAAGGTCAAAGGTAACCCAAGCAAGCATTAAGAGGGAAAATTCAAGCACATGTTAAGGTGATGCAAGGTCGAAAAGGAGTCATGCTAGCAAAACAAAGAAATAACCAAAGTCTCAAATGGGTTTTGAAGTATGCCGAAAGGCTTTTCTAGTCAAGGTAGTAAGAGACCGACTATCCAAGGACAATTATGGACTAGTTACATGGGGCTTATCATTCATTGAAAGGTTAAATCTTGTACTTTGTTGACTGCACCTGCCTGTTGAATCCAAACACATATATAACATATTTTATAACTCGTAATAGTATCAAAGTATTAATTAGGGTATATAACAGTTTCCACTAGTGGACAATGTGATGAACCAGTAGTAAGCACCTCCTCACTAGTAACAAGGTTTTTTTTTTCTTTCGAAGAGAATATCAATTGTGAATCAAAGTAATTGAGTTCATCGAGGCTATTGTGTGAGAAGTATCCAGATCTACTACTGAAACATGGGATTAAGCGGTTATATAATACGTAGACACCCTTAGTCGGAGTACATTGGGCAAATCATACCTCTTTAGAGGGAAGCAATGGGTACCAATGGCCCATGTGTTTTTAAAGCAGCATTACATATACTTGGCAAGCATCATAAGTTTCAAGGATGAAACTCTTTAAGAGGGGAAGGCTGTAATAACCTGACCCTGATCCATATTTATTTATTTAAATCATATTTATTTATTTTATTAATCATGTTTATTAATTCAATTACACTCAATTTATATATTCACCGAATTACCTTATGTCATTTAAATTTTCGACTTTCATTTGTCGTATTTAATCATTCCGATTGGGGGGTATTTCATTTGGGTCCCATTTTGCAATTCAAGTTTTATTAATCGTTAATTCAAGTTTTGTTTACTAATTAAATATCGGGTGAATCGATAGTAGGTATCGATAATTATGGTTTAAGAACTTATTATTATTATCATTATCATTATCATCATTATTGTTAATTTTATTATTGTTATTATTATTATTTTTTTTAATATCCTTGGAAAAATTTAATTTTGAGTTACGCAAAAGCGTTGTTGTTATGAAGCGCTTTATTCTCAAACTCAAGCTATTTCGGCCCAATTTGCAGCCCACCAAGTTTACATGTTAACCTAATTAATTACCATGATTAAGCATAACCATGGTTAGCTAAATAGTCAGTTTTCTAGATAAAATTTCAGCCAATTGTTTGATAAGTCAAAAATTCACAACCAAAACTCAACCTACATCTCTCTCCTCTCTCACTCTACACGGCTAGTCCCCCCCCTCAAGTTGCTGCTACTGTTGGTGTTTTTTGACCCGCCCCAGTTGCCTCTGACCCCACCCCAGCATCCTAGTACCACTACCCACCATCCCTACTCCTCAAAACAACCAAGCATAACCACCATCTCTACTTTTTCCCAGCTCAAAGTAAGTTGAACTTGATCTTGTTGGTTTTGATTTTTAATTTAGTTTTGATTCTTGTTTTGATACTTATGATCATTGACCATGATATTTTGATAAGAAATAAGAGTTATTTTGCTGTTGATCATGGTGGAGTTGAGCTTGAATCATGCTAGGGTTTAGGGATGATCACATTTATGCGAGGTTGAGTTAAAATCATGTTTGTGGATTGATTTGTATTTGATTTTGTAATCTTTAGTTTTATTGATGATTATGATCATGTTTTTGGTAATTTGGAATGATTTCAAGTGAGGATTTGTGTGAAAAGAGAGGGAAAAGCTAAAACAGTGAGGGCTGAAAATTTCAGAAAAACAGGGCATACTTTGGGATTAAATTGGTAATGATTAGCCCATGAAAAAATTATGATTTTTGGTGGGCAGATAGCTCAGTGTGTCAGCTTTCAAATAGATTTTGAATCGCCTTAATCCAAGGTCTGTGGAATGCTATGGTTGTTTTATCAAAACTATGCAGAAAGGACCATAACTGACACACTTGTGTTTTAACCCCATTTTGAGAACCCTGTTGTGAGAATCATGTTTTGTATTGTGAATGAAAGGTTTCTAAGACTTCTTAATCTTTTCATATTGGGGTATTAGTTCTCCATTTGAGGTCTAGGGTGAAAGTTATGGATTTTTGAAGTGAACTGACCTGCTTTGGTGCAAATTGGGCTGTTATTGCAATTTCTACGTAGCATATACTTGGATGAAAATTTTGAAAATTATACTGTAGATTTTCCATATTATTTTCAAATTTTCTATAAGATTTCATGAATTATGGTTGAGTATTTTGAATTTGGTGATTTTTGGAAGTATTTTGAGTGATTCTATAAAGAGCAATAATAAAGATTGAGTGAGATTGATCATGCACTCTTTTTGTGTATTTGGAGCCAAGTCAGATCATTTAAGGGGGAAATGAATATTCATGGACTTTCATGGAGCTTTTAGCTTGATTAATGAGAAAGAAGAAAACAAGTATACAATTTAGGAGCTTGTTTATGATCTTTGAATCATTTATGGATTTTTAAAAGACAATACCAAGTTTAGTGAGCTTAATAGCTTCTATTGAGTTCAATGATTCATTTGGGATGAAATTTTATATCTAATGGACTTATGAATGAAATATGAGAAGTGAGGAGAGTTATGACTCAGAAACTATATTTATCAGACTAAGTTATTGCAGTTTATGTGATTTTGAACCATGATATATCTCTCTTGGTCTCAAACCTCTATTACTTACTCAATTCAGAATGTATCAAATGTATTTATCAAGCCAATCTAGTGCACTCATTTTTATCTTAAACCAAGCTATGCATCAGCGAGCCTTAAACCCACATCAGCAACCTAATTCAGAAAAGGTCACAACCACTCTCTCAAGTGTTACCATCAAGGCCTTTTCCTTTGTAATCTCATTTATCTCATTGTGGACTATTTTGCTTTTATTTACTTTATATCAAATTTAATTACTTTCATCAATTCAGTTTTTAAAGTTATATTGAAATACCCAAGTTATGTATACCATTTAATTACTCAATTTCTGTTATACATACTTTTACTTACTCAATTATGTGAGTAAAGATCATTTACTGACTACAGATGCTTACAATGACATTTATGAAATAGAGTCGAGGCCTAGTTCTCGTTCCTCATTATGCATAAATGTTATCAAGTCAGAACATATTTATCAAGTAAGATGACATTTATGAAACAGCTGACTTTTATCAAGTCAAATGATATTTTTAAAGACTCAAGGTACGTCCATTACCTGTATCTTCAGAAAGTAGAACATGTTTATCTGGCTGCAACTCTTAATGAGTTTATAAACGACTCAGGTTATACGGTGATTTACCTTCTAACTTGTGACCCCGTCAGTTATCATCGATATGACGTCAGCCCATCATTTACCCGCACAGTTTCAAGCCAACTCTTGATCGGATTGGCAGGTGTAGACCTATGTATAGATTATATCATTGCAAGGGGTTCACATCCAGATAATAATGAGCAATTTATTTTCATATTACTTTCATTTTCATTGTTATTGCAAACTAAATGAATTACAAAGGTGGGTACCCATCAACAGTATTTCTATGCTCATTTTATAACACAGGAATGCATGTACTGAGTTTTTGCTCACATTTTTGAATTGCTTTTATGTTTTCCATTTTAGGTGATGAAGCATAATATGTTTCTCCGTTTAGCAAGTCCTTTTTCGAAGTCATCAGATGCTCACAGTGGATTCATCATAACATGAATGCTGGGATCGACCTCAGGGTCAAGCTGGGTCTACGCTCAATATACTTGTGTAGTGTGAGTGGAGTTAGGAAATGGTATGATTAAGTCAATTGCATTGAAATTGAACTATTATGAACTTTGGCCACGGAGTGTTCCAGTTTGATAGATAATGTGATTCGAACAGCAATTGTAAGATCAAATGATTTCAGTAAGCCTTGTCCTTATCATGACGGCGGTAGCGCCTTCTATTATTAAGTCTCCCGCTGCATTTCTTCCATAAATCATATCATTAGCATTTTGAGGGCGTTACGGTATATGCG
>JAKOGI010002990.1:0-10000 GCA_029747015.1 Carnegiea gigantea | reverse complement strand
TTTCTTAACTTTCTATTTAAATTTTGGGATGAAACGGACAGAGTTTTTCCTAAAAACTGACCGTTTCTAGGCTATAAGCCTTACAATATGTCTCTGTAAATCAATGGAAGCGTAAAAACATTTAAAAGAAGCTTAACGGCCACACGCCGGAATTCATAACTCAATGAGCCGCCCACTCGGAGTACACCAAACAGAGTGGTTCATTAATACAGAAGAAATGAAAGATACAACTCAACGGTTCACACAACCAGGGTGTTAGGGTTTACATCTCAAAACACAGCTAATTTCGAGTAGAGACATCTGACCAACCAGATGGTTGGCTCACACGGCCGTACAGAGCGACTCATAAACAATATGCATTATATAAGTTGGAAAACTTAGTTTACAACAATTACGAACTAGGAATACGTTATATTACATCGTCAACTCGTGAAACTACTTCTATATGACACACATAACTCTTTTTCAACTAGGGGTAAACGTCAACTCCGCATAAGTGGCTTGACTTTCACCTGTCATAAAGAAAACCTGGGAAAAGGGGAAAGAGCAGTGGGGTGATAAACCACACGCTCAGTGAGTGTGCCCCCATCCCCTTAAAATCAAAACCGTTATAGGCCGTAATATCTTTACTAGTCACATATCATGTATCTATACTTTACTATCATATTAGGCATTCATAAAATTTTATGGAAACATCGCTAACCATAAACTTCACTTTAAGCACTCAAACACATTTCTAGGTCTCTAAATGACCAAACTTCTTTACTAACAGGTAGTTAAACACTTAAACAAGTGATGAAGCTAAGGAGAGAGACTTTCTTTTTCATAAACATAACTTCTTGGCATTCTATTCGAACTATGCATGAAACTCTATCCACATGATGCGCACATGAGGTTATCTCTCTTTATAATCTTACTTTTCTTGGCATTTCATTCATATGATATGCATAAGACAGACATATTTCAAGTCTCAATCAAATTTCATTCATAGGGTACGCATGAAATATATTTATAAGACTTTCTTTTCATATTCGTATCTTACTTAGCATCTCATTCATAAGTTATACTTAGAACATGCACATGTCATACACAGGAAGCTTTCTTTCTTTGTACTGAAAACACTTGATTTAGCCTCTTAAGGCTCATAAAGACTCTTTTCTTAGCCTCTTAAGGCTCATATTCTTTTAAAAGAATCTTTTTCATCTTGGTCTTATAATGACCCTTAAAAACTTTCTTTCTGAAGTACTTTAAAAAGGCGAAACGCCGACTGCTTTTCTTATTCAATAAGAAACTACTATGGGCATAAGATCATCATAAAGTGCTGATTGGGAGAGATCTACACTCAATCCCAGTGAGATTAACTCACACTAAGCTCTTACTCTGAGGATGGCAACTAACTTTAGACCTTAACCCTCGTCAGGGTCTCTAGGGATTACTCCCTAGGCTAGGAATTCTCCCGTTCAAGCAGGTTTACTCCCATCTATTGTCCCAAAGCACTTATCTTACCTATTTAAACTGGTCATAATGACTAATAAGTTTGCTGCCTCCCACAGCGAAATCCTTTATCACGCAACTCACGCCTTTGTAAAACTCCTTAGGATTCCCCCGTTCAAGCAGGTTCACTCCTAAAACTGTACTCATTTAGTTAAAATATGCCATCATATACTAATATTTATGGCTATTATCATTTCAAAGATGAAATCCTTCTTTGAAAAACTCACTCTTATGCACATAATGTAACTTGAGGACATGGGAGGGAAGGGGTTCCACATGTATCTCATTCAAGCACTTTATAATCAATTCAACACAATGAGCAATGCATGGCCTCACAATCCACACGATTGCAGTTAATTCACAACCCAGACACCCTCCTCACAAGCACCGTACCACAAGAACCTCGAACCACTCATAGTTCTACCTTAAACCATCCAACTACCATCTCGGTTTTTTAATTCAATAATCATAACATATTATCATGCAAGCATGTAAAGAGACGGGTAATGGGGTTTATGCACTTACCTGGGCAAGCAGCATCATTCAGCGGTGCATTATAGCATATATAAACACATATACAGATATATCTATATCGCATCAACTTGAAATAGGCACTTAATGAACCGTATTAAACTAACAAGGCATGGAACTCGATTACATTCATGACTTATGTTTAGGAATTAAGCATATCATACCTATGTCATCTTGAAGGCATAACTGACTAACTATACATGCCATTTTCAAGCGTAACTAAGCCATAGAAGCATGATACTATTCAAGGCATTCATTTACTATATCGAAAGCCTAATTAAGCCATATAAACGTAATACAATTCTAGGCATTCGTTTATTACATCGAAGTCATTATTTGAATCTAAATAAGTCATTTAAGCAGGACTTCGTTTCTTTTCGAAGCTATTAATCGAGCATGAATTTACTAAGTGTACATGGGTCGATTCTAGGTATTTATAGTTTATTATGAAGTCATTGAACGAACATGATTCAGCTAAGCATACATATAACGATTCTAAGCATTTAAAGTTTACTTCGAAGTTATTAAACATTCATGGGTCATTTATGGTTTACTTTGAACTTAATAAATGATTATGAATTAACTAAACGTACACTCGTCATTTTTAAACATTTATAATCCACTTCGAAGTTAGTTTTCAGGCATAAATTAACTGAATAGTTTCGAATCAAAGCTAAACATGCATAATTCACTCCGAATTAAATCTTCAGGCATGAATTAACTGAATAGATTTGAATCAAAGGTAAACATGCATAGTTCACTTCGAATTAAATCTTCAGGCATGAATTAACTAAATAGATTCGAATCAAAACTAAACAGGCATAATTCACTTCGAATTAAATCTTCAGGCGTGAATTAACTAAATTCACTTGAATCGATTCTAAGCCACTTTCGAGTATTAATCAACTAAACTAACATATATCGATTTGAAGTCACTATTGGGCATAAACTAGCTAAACTTAACATGCTTCGCAACCTAAGGGTTAAAACCATTTTGAATCTACTAATACTTAGGAGGCGAGAAACACCCCACCTCGAATCCAAGCTAAAGGACCCAACTCTTGGGCTAATTAGGCAATTTAAGGCCGGGTTCGAGTCCCATGTGGTCAGTCCTAGTAGTGATAGTGCTGAGGGTTCAAAACCCTAACCCTCAAGTCCCTGATTCGCGTTGCCAGACTCAAGCCGACGCCTTCTCCCCCTTGCTGTCTCGATCCCCCTTCTTCTCTCATCTCTGCTTGCCCTTGCGATTCCCGTCGAGCCAGGCGACGGCCGGTAATGGCCCGCTGCCGGCTTCCTCCCTCTCACTCTCCCTCTCTCTCTCGCTTCTCTACTGGGTCGCCGGGGAGGGTTGTGAGAAATCCAGAGAAACCAAACCCCCCCCTTTTCGCGCGTGTGTCGTAAAAAAAATAAGGGGTTTGGCCCCTTATACTCTTTTTTTTTTTGGGTTTCTTGGTCGCTTGCCCATTCAACTAAAATCGCTAATCTAATCTTGCAACCTCCTATTCTAAACCCAATCGTTAGTACGGCCTTCTATCGACTATTCGTTCCTAAATATATAAAGGTTCGATTTATTAAACATCGAACGGCTTCTGAGGTTGACAACCTCATGGTATTCAGGAACGACTAAATAAATCGAATAACGACTAAATTAAATTATCGATATAATTTAAAGGCACAAATAGCACAAATTAACTTTGAAATCAATAATAGCAATAATAATCCCTTTTTAATAAAATTATAGCTCCCAAAAGCACATCGATAATCATTTAACTCATACAGTTACTAAAAATATGATTTTATAACGTAAAAGGTAAGACACTCAGGTTAACTTAAAACAAGGAAGGCGGGTCTTACACTCTTCCCCCCTTAAAAGAATTTTGTCCTCAAAATTCTAAACCTAAGTTCGGTCTTTCCTATAATGTATGCACGCAAGTGCGATCTACACGGTATGTTTCCAGGGGGTTTCATTTTGCAATCACTACTTCTTTTAAATCGAAAGAAAAGTCTTATGGTATCCAGTCTCCTCCTCGCCAATCCACTGCAAGTGTCTACTCACTCTATTTAGGTGTCGAGGGTAAATCGCATTGAAGAGGGGCAATTGAGCTGGCATGGAAACCATATTAAGTTTGTTTTGAAAATAAAATATAGATTTTCGATAATCCAGACTCAGTTCGCATGGCAAGCAACAACTTTATGCATACGGACCTATAAGTGGGCATCTAAAGGTATGGCAACTGGGACAATGACACTTTAAGGTCATATACTTAGTAGTCTCATTCTAAAATATGAATTCAAGTTACTTTTGGGATCATAATGATTAACATGGGGACTCCTATAACACATTTAGAATAATAAAAACGTCACAAAGCACCACATAGTATCACTTAAGCACAACAGTATTACATAGCATTGCATAGTGTTAGTAATTTAGTATTCTTAGGCCTAGGAGTCGCAAGCATCATACAGCCGTCTAGTACGTATATAGCAAGCAATTTACAAAATGGAAGCATACGCAACTAATGTTCGCATGTTTATACATCCGTCACAACTAGCCTTTAGGCCTTGCATTCATGGCGACTTAGACAGGACATGCTAAAATCATATGAAGGGGTTAACAAGAGAGCACAGAAGGTTAAGGATCATGAATAGCATGAACTCGCATAATCATGTTGATAGGAACAACTTGGAGAAAAGGTGCTAATCAGAAATGCAAGTTGATGACGTTCGATGGTGGGAAAGTTTTCCTAGGGTCACTACTTGGAGCCGACTGCTCTTAAGTCATAGATTCGTACAAGTGAAATGGTTATGCTCCTAAGGTCATCTCATCATGCTTCAAATACTGGCGCATGCAGTTACTTAGCTAAAACATGGAATAATAGAAGTCTCGGAATGCAAACAATGAGTCCGTGGTCCAAGAGTCATGGTGTGAAACTAACTACATAATCAAATGGCTCTAACTAACACAGTCACATGTTCAATCAAATTCAAGCCAAGCAATTACAAAAACTCACTTCGTTAGCATTTGATCAAAAACACATTGATGCTTACATACAACAATCCTATCTATATGTGTTCTTATGGTCTTACACAGCACATGACACCATAATAAATCTTTAAAATAGGCGGACCCACATATTGTCACATAGAAAGAACACCTAGATGTGTAGGTATGCATACAATCCCCCTTTTGCAGCCTATGGTTAACTGCATGCCCTAAACCCCATCTAATTTAGGAAAGATTGGTGTTGAGCAGCTACAATTGTGTGAGTATGGTTGACATCAATGGCCTCGTAGGCACACGTTGAGATCTTACGAGGTACATCTATCTTACAGGTGATCATAGGAGTCTCACTGTAGGTCGCTTACCTTAGTAGGGATCATTCTCATGTACAATTCCAAAGTTTGTCAGGTTCTTCCTCCCTTTCGCTTTCTAGGTGTATTAGGGTTCATTCGGGCCAAAACATTGTCACCTCATTCACGAATAACAATCCACATAATAAAAAGAACAAGTAATGCATGGTTTAGGCAATAATAACAAAGAAGGAAAACAGTAGGTACAGTACGCAATGGTTAACGAAGTCCCACCATTAGCACATAGTCTTCAAGCAGGCATACAAAAGTAGCCCCTAATATGCTCAAGGAATTCAGAATTCAAAAGAAAAGAGGGAAGATATCATTTAGTAGGATTACCAATTATAGCAATCGATCTCGACATGTATAGTACAATGGCATGTACTTGGAAACCTAAGCTCATTCATCATAGCTAAAGGGTGTAAAGTAAATCTTGACTCCACAACGAAAAGATATTAACATTTCAAAACTTCAGATTTCAAAGGTGAAATTAGCTGATCTGTTTTGAACTTCTTCTCTACCAACCTTTGCGTACGTCTGCTCACTCCATTATGGGGCCTGAGGAGCAAATCGTACTTTAGGGGCAAAGACGAGCTTAGAAAAGGATTTTCAATTGCTCGAGTCTAAATTGACATGCTTTAACTATCGATTGTCTTATCAGAACGTACGAAGAAAACATTTATCATTCAAAACATCACTTAGCTCACACAAGAACACGGAAGTGAATTGGGTTCACATCCTAACACGACTCACATTTTATTCGATCGGCTTACCCGGATCACATATAAGTCAATCAATGAAGTCAGCTAGTACATTAGGAACTTATTATACCCATGAAGTACTCACGTCGCCACCTGAAGGTGTGAGGAGAGCTATTTAACTCCTATACTAACGCCCAAGTCGCCACTTTTACTTAATCGACCTTCTCGAGCCATACATAAGTCGCAAATGGCCATACTGTAAGGCACACGTGCACACAAAGTAGGCATATGTCACATAATAACAAAGTGTTCCTAGGCGACTATATGAAATGCAAGACTCAGGTCGCGGCCTAAGGTCGCAGGACCTTTGCCCTGATACCATCAATGTAACACCCCCAGCCCCTATGGCTGAATACGTTACGTTTTCTTAACTTTCTATTTAAATTTTAGGGCGAAACGGACATAATTTCCCATAAAAACTGAACATTTTCAGGCTAAAAGCCTTACAATAAGTCCCTATAAATCAACGGAAGCGTAAAAACATTGAAAAGAAGCTCAACGGCCACACGCCGGAGTTCATAACTCAACGAGCCAGCTGCTCGGAGTACACCAAACAGAATAGTTCATTAATACAGAAGAAATGAAAGATACAACTCAATGGTTCACACAACCAGAGCATTGGGGTTTACATCTCAAAACACAGCCAATTTAGAGTAGAGACATCTAACCAATCAGATGGTCGGCTCATACGGCTATACAGAGCGACTCATAAACAATATGCATTATATAAGTTAGAAAACTTAGTTTACAAGCATTACGAACTAGGAATACGTTATATTACATCGTCGACTCATGAAACTACTTCTATATGGCACGCATAACTCTTTTTCAACCAGAGGTAAACTTCAACTCTGCATAAGTGGCATGACTTCCACCTGTCACAAGCAAAACCTAGGAAAAGGGGAAAGAGTAGTGGGGTGAGTAACCACACGTTCAGTAAGTGTCCCCCATCCCCCTTAAAATCAAAACCGTTGCAGTCAGTAATATCTTTACTAGTCACATATCACATATCTATACTTTATTATCAGATTAGGCATTCATAAAATTCTTATGGAAACATCGCTAACCATAAACTCCACCTTAAGCACTCAAACACATATCTAGGCCTCTAAATTACCAAACTTCTTTGCTAACAGGCAGTTAAACACTTAAACAAGTGACGAGGCTAAGAAGAGAGACTTTTTTTTTCATAAAGATAACTTCTTAGCATTCTATTCGAACTATGCATGAAACCCTATCCGCATGATGTGCATATAAGGTTATCTCTTTTTATAATCTTACTTTTCTTGGCATTTCATTCATATGATATGCATAAGACAGACACATTTCAAGTCTCAATCAAATCTCATTCATAGG
Organism: Carnegiea gigantea; assembly: GCA_029747015.1. Taxonomy (NCBI): domain Eukaryota; kingdom Viridiplantae; phylum Streptophyta; class Magnoliopsida; order Caryophyllales; family Cactaceae; genus Carnegiea; species Carnegiea gigantea. The sequence goes on along the minus strand of JAKOGI010002990.1, from coordinate 2,507 downwards.
GCTGGCATGAAATATACTCATAAGACTTTCTTTTCATATTCGTATCTTACTTAGCATCTCATTCATAGGTTATACTTAGATCATGCACATGTCATACTAGAAAGCTTTCTTTCTTTGTACTGAAAACACTTCATTTAGCCTCTTGAGGCTCATAAAAACTCTTCTCTTAGTCTCTTGAGGCTCATATTCTTTTAAAAGAATCTTTTTCATCTTGGTCTCATAATGACCCTCAAAAACTTTCTTTCTGAAATACTTTGAAAAGGCAAAACGCCAACTGCTTTTCTTATTTAATAAGAAACTACTCTGGGCATAAGATCATTATAAAGTGCTCGTTGGGAGAGATCTACACTCAATTCCAGCAATGTTAACTCACACTAAGCTCTTACTCCTAGGATGGCAACTAACTTTGGACCTTAACCCTTGTCAGGGTCTCTGGGGATTACCCCTTAGGCTAGAGATTCCCCCGTTCAAGCAGGTTCACTCCCATCTGTTTTCCCGAAGCACTTATCTTAGCCATTTAAACTGGTCATAATCGCTAATAAGTTTGCTGCCTCTCACAGCGAAGTCCTTTATCATGCAACTCACGCCTTCGTAAAACTCTTTAGGATTCCCCTGTTCAAGCAGGTTCACTCCCAAAACTGTATTCATTTAGTTAAAATATGCCATCATGTACTAATATTTATGGCTACTATTATTTTAAAACATGAAATCCTTCTTTGAAAATCTCACCCCTATGCACATAATGTAACTTAAGCACATGGAAGGGAAGGGGGTCCACATGTATCACATTCAAGTACTTCATAATCAATTCAACACAATGAACCATACATGGCCTCGCAATCCACACGATTGTGCTTAATTCACAACCCAGACTCCCTCCTTGCAAGTACTGTACCACAAGAACCTCGAACCACTCATAGTTCTACCTCAAACCATCCCATTACCATCTTAGTTTTTCAATGTAATAATCATAACATATTATCATGCAAGCTTATGAAAGGACGGGTAATGGGGTTTGTGCACTTACTTGGGCAAGTAGCATCATTCAGCAGTGCATTATAGCATATATAAACGCATATACAGATATATCTATATTGCATCAACTTGAAATAGGCACTTAATGAAGCGTATTAAACTAACAAGGCATGGAACTCGATTACATTGATGACTTACGTTTAGGAATTAAGCATATCATACCTATGTCATCTTGAAGGTATAACTAACTAACTATACATGCCACTTTCAAGCGTAACTAAGCCATAAAAGCATGATGTGATCCAAGGCGTTCATTTATTATATCGAAAGCCTAATTAAGCCATATAAACGTAATACAATTCTAGACATTCGTTTATTACATCGAAGTCCTCATTCGAATCTAAATAAGTCATTTAAGCATAAGTCCTTCAAGGTGATCGTTTCTTTTCAAAGCTATTAATCGAGCATGAATTGACTAAGTGTACATGGGTCGATTCTAGGCATTTATAGTTTATTACGAAGTCATTGAACAAATATGATTCAGCTAAGCATACATACAATGATTCTAAGCATTTAAAGTTTACTTCGAAGTTATTAAACAATCATTGGTCATTTACGGTTTACTTTGAACTTAATAAACGATTATGAATTAACTAAACGTACACTCGTTGTTTCTAAACATTTATAATCCACTTCGAAATTAGTTTTCAAGCATGAATTAACTGAATAGGTTCGAATCAAAGCTAAACAAGCATAATTCACTTCGAATTAAATCTTCAGGCATGAATTAACTGAATAGATTTGAATCAAAGCTAAACACGCATAATTCACTTCGAATAAAATCTTCAAGCATGAATTAACTAAATAGATTCGAACAAAAACTAAACAAGCATAATTCACTTCGAATTAAATCTTCAGGCGTGAATTAACTAAATTCACTTCAATCGATTCTAAGCCACTTTCGAGTATTAATCAACTAAACTAACATATATCGATTTGAAGTCACTATTGGGCATAAACTAGCTAAACTTAACATGCTTCGCAACCTAAGGGTTAAAACCATTTTGAATCTACTAATACTTAGGAGGCGAGAAACACCCCACCTCGAATCCAAGCTAAAGGACCCAACTCTTGGGCTAATTAGGCAATTTAAGGCCGGGTTCGAGTCCCATGTGGTCAGTCCTAGTAGTGATAGTGCTGAGGGTTCAAAACCCTAACCCTCAAGTCCCTGATTCGCGTTGCCAGACTCAAGCCGACGCCTTCTCCCCCTTGCTGTCTCGATCCCCCTTCTTCTCTCATCTCTGCTTGCCCTTGCGATTCCCGTCGAGCCAGGCAACGACCGACAATGGCTCGCTGCCGGCCTCCCCCCCTCTCGCTTTTCGTCTCTCTCTCACTTCTCTGTTGGGTCGCCGGGGAGGTCGGTGTCACCGGGGAGGGTGGTAAGAAATCCAGAGAAACCAAACCCCCCCTTTTCGTGCGTGTGTCGTGAAAAAAAAAAGGGGCTTCGGCCTCTTATACTTTTTTTTTTTTTT
>JAKOGI010002989.1:0-73140 GCA_029747015.1 Carnegiea gigantea | reverse complement strand
CTTGTATGCATTGGGCCCAACCTTCTCAAGGATTTCAAATGGTCCATCGGAACGCGGCATCAACTTAGATTTTCTCTTTGAAGGGAAACGCTCCTTCCTCATGTGAATCCATACCAAATCTCCTGGCTGAAAATGTACCTCCTTGCGATGCTTGTTGGCGCTTTGCATGGCTCTCTTATTAGCCTTGGCAATGTTATCTCTAACTCTTGCATGAAGTTCTTGGATCTCCTTGGCTCTTTTTTCAGCTTCCCAACTAAATTTTGTGGGAGTTGGAATGGGAACAAGATCCAAGGGACTCTTGGGATTTTAGCCATAGACAACTTGAAATGGAGAGAGTTGGGTGGACTTGCTAGGCACTCGATTGAATGCAAACTCGGTATGTGGTAGCAACTCATCCCAATTCTTCAAATGCTTCTTCACTAGGACTCAAAGTAAGGTACCCAAAGTCCTATTGGTGACTTCAGTTTGTCCATCAGTTTGGGGATGACAAGTAGTGCTAAACTTGAGTTGAGTACCCAATTTGCGCCATAGAGTTAGCCAAAAATGACTAGGAAACTTGGAGTCACGATCGGATACCATGCTCTTTGGAATGCCATGTAGTCTCACAATCTCCTTGAAATAAAGACTAGCCACTTGAGTAGCATCATTAGTGGTGTGGCAAGGGATGAAATGCGCCATTTTGGAGAATCAATCCACAACCACCATAATGGAGTCTTTGTTCCTTTGGGTTCTAGGTAAACCCGTGATGAAATCCAAGCTAATATCTTCCCAAGGGGCTTGAGGAATGGGAAGTGGAGAATACAATCCTTGGGGCAAAGAATGGCTCTTAGCCATTTGATAAGTAGAACATCTTTTGATGAAATGCTCGACATCTCTTGACATCTTAGGCCAATAGTAGTGTTCCTTCAACATTGATCTAGTCTTCTCGACACCAAAATGGCTAGCTAGGGCTCCTCCATGTAGCTCTTGGATAAGCAGTTCTCGAAATCCACATTGAGGTATACAAAGGCGTGAACCTTTGAATAGGAACCCATCTTCTAAGTGGAACAACCCATGGGGGTGTTTAAGACACTTCTCAAAAATGCCCTTGAAATCATCATCTTTTGGGTACAAATCTTTAACAACTTCAAATCCAAGTACTTTAGTACTCAAAGTAGAGAGTAATAAGTACCTTCTTGATAATGCATCAGCTCCTTTGTTGAGAGTCCCCGCCTTATGTTGGATAGTGAAGTGGAAGGACTGAAGATACTCTACCCATTTAGCATGTCTAGGGTTGAGCTTATGTTGTCCTTGAATGTATTTGAGAGCTTCATGGTCGGAATGAAGGATGAACTCACCTCCAACTAAGGAATGACGCCAATGCTCCAATGCTCTAATGATTGCATAAAACTCCTTGTCATAGGTGGAGTACTTCTTCTTGTCATCGTTGAGCTTCTCACTGAAAAAGGCAATGGGTCTCTTCTCTTGAGATAGGACAGCTCCAATTCCTACCCCGGATGCATCACACTCTACTTCAAAGACTTTGGTAAAGTCGGGTGAGGCTAGAACGGGGGAACTAGTGAGCTTCTTCTTGATCTCTTCAAAAGCTTGTTGTGCTTGCTCGTTCCATGAAAACTCTTTGCCTTTAATTACCTCAGTCATAGGAGCCATAATTGTACTGAAATTTCTAATGAACCTCCGGTAAAATGAGGCCAGGCCATGAAAACTCCTTACTTGAGTGATGGATGTAGGAGTTGGCCACTCTTGAATAGCCTTGATCTTGCTTTCATCAACTTGGAGGCCTTGGGCGGAAACAATGAAACCCAAGAATACCACTTGAGGAGTAAAGAAAAAGCATTTCTCCATATTGCCATAAAGTTGTTCTTGAGAAAGAATCTTCAAAACTTGTTGCAAATGCTTGGCATGCTCCTCCTCGGTCTTGCTATAGACCAAGATATCATCAAAGTAAACAACAACACAAGTTCCAATGAGGGGCTTGAGAATTTGGTTCATGAGTCTCACAAAAGTGCTCGGGGCATTAGTAAGCCCGAATGGCATTACAAGCCACTCATATAAACCTCCTTTAGTCTTAAAAGCGGTTTTCCATTCATCACCTTCAAAAATGCGAATCTGGTAATAGCCACTTCTAAAGATCAATCTTAGAAAAGATAGCAGCTCCGTGTAATTCATCCAATAGATCTTCCAATCAGGGAATAGGATACCGGTACTTGATAGTGATCTTGTTTATTGCCCGGCTATCAACACACATACGCATGCTATGCGAGGGTGTCCTATGGCTTAATATGATGTTTAAAGGTACTTAAATGCTTGATATGTGTTTATGTGTGAGATATGTATATTATATGAATGAAATGCCAAGAAAAGTGTAATTATGAGAAGGGATAACCTTATATACACATCATATGATTGAGGGTTCACGTGTAAGTTTAAATGGAGTGTTGGGAAGTTATGTTATGAAAAGAAAAGATTCTTATACTTAGCCTTCGATGCTTACTCATGGGCCTATCTGCTTGCTAGTAAAGAATTCCGTCGTTGAGGAACCTAGAAATATGACTGACTGGTCGAAGTGAAGTTTATGTTTAGTGATCCTCCCATAAAGGTTCTATGAATATCTATTATGATAGTAAAGTATGGAAAGGAAATATGCGACTAGTAAAGATAGTATTGCTTGCAACGGTTTTGGTTTTAAGGGGGTTGGGGGACACTCACTGAGCGTGTGGTTGCTCATCCCATTACTCTTTTCCCTTTTCCCCAGGTTCTCTTTCTGACGGGAAGAAGTTGAGTCAGATAAGTCCAAAAGGAACCTATCGTTGCTTACAAGGCGTCGTATGTGCTCATTTAAAGGGATCTTACGTGTTTAATGAAGTCATGTAATGTACTCTTAGTTTATAAAGGTCTGTAAACGATTATTCTAGTTCATGTAATGCATATGGTATAAAGGTCGCTCTATATGGCCGCTTGAGCCAACCATCAAGTTAGTTAGATGTCTTCTTGATTTAATTTAGCTATGTTTAGGGATGTAAATCTTAATACCCCGGTATTGTTAACCGTTGAGTTGTATCTTCTATTTCTTCTTTATTCATGAATCAATCTGGTTGGTGTACTCCGAGCGAGTGGCTCGTTGAGTTATGAACTCCGTCGTGTGGCCGTTGAGCTATGTTTCAAATGTTTGCGCTTCCGTTGATTTACAGGGACTTATTGTAAGGCTTTTAGCCTGGAAATGGTCAGTTTTTAGGGGGAACTCTGCCCATTTCGTCCCAGGATTTAAGTAAGAAGTTAGGAAAGCGTAACGCTTCTGGCCTAGGGGCTGAGGGTGTTACAACTTGTAACAGCCCACGACCACCCGCCATCGAGGTATTGTCCGCTTTGGGCAGGCGGGACGCTACCACCATCCCTGCCCTCACGGTTTTGTCCTCTTAGGGCAGGCGGGACACTACCACCATCCCTGCCCTCAAAAGGCGCCTCAATGGGTTGAGGTATCCCCACGCTTATAAGGCGTGGTTCGTTCTCCTCAACTCCCGACGTGGGATACCTTCATCCACCCCCCCTCTCAGGGGCCCAGCGTCCTCGCTGGCACATCGGGTCGGGTCCATGGCTCTGATACCACTGTAACAGCCCACGAGCACCCGCCATCGAGGTATTGTCCGCTTTGGGCAGGCGGGACGCTACCACCATCCCTGCCCTCACGGTTTTGTCCTCTTGGGGCAGGCGGGACGCTACCACCATCCCTGCTCTCAAAAGGCACCTCGATGGGTTGAGGTATCCCCACGCTTATAAGGCGTGGTTCGTTCTCCTCAACTCCCGATGTGGGATACCTTCATCCACCCCCCTCTCAGGGGCCCAGCGTCCTAGTGTCACACCGCCAGGACATGCGCCTGTAAAATCTCGATACACTAATAGTAATGTTCCGTCTATAAAGGTCTTGTTGAATGTTTAGGCCTTCATTCTTTCTAAACTAATGCTAATATAATGTGATGTCATATTTTAAAGTAAACGAATACATCACATTATATTAGCATTTCGCTTGTGCTATAATAAATGTTAATTAGAAACCATATGCATGAATACATTAACATATCGGATGACATGATCCGGAACATATTTCCTGAGACCCTTTACAAACATATGGTTTCGAATTACGATAAAACATCATCCTTATCCATTTCCACGGACAGACATCACCCTTCCATTCATTCTTCATCTGGGGGAAAAAGGGGAGAGGAAATGGAGTGAGCCACCACATGCTAAGTGAGTGTTCCTCCACTCCTTAAAACAAAACCTTTTTCAAGCATTAATACCCATAATATTCACTTATCAAGCAATTAGCTACTACTAACATGGTATTAGGCAACATATTATAAGACACAGGTTGAAGAACATATATATCGGACAAGTCATGACTTATGTATTCACTAGGCACATTTGAATGTCATTTCACGATTCACTAGCATGACACATATTCTATTTGAAGTTTCATCATTTTTAAGAGCATTTTCCTTAAATCTGCAATGAAACATTCTTTGAACATTTGAAAGCATTTCATATTCATTCCATATGGCCTCTTTGGCCCGTAAAACATTCTTTTTCTTTAAACATATATAAAATGGCAAAAGCCAATTGCTTTTCTTATCTTGGTAGGAAAGTACTTCTGGCATAAGATCATTACAGGGTGCTGATTGGGTGAGAACTAAGCTCGACCCCATAGTGAGACCTAACGCTCACGCTTAAGCTCTTACTCCCGGGATGGCTACATATAACATATCGGACCATTACATTAGCCCTCGTCAGGGCCTCTAGGGTTTATCCGGACGTATCCCCTAGGTTAACATTACATCATATCATATTGTCCGCAGCACATTATCTTAGCCACTTAAAGCGTATCGGCCATAACGGCTAGTAGTTTTCCGTTTCAAACAATAAAATCATTCAACGTATAATTCCCATCTCCCTTTTGTTAAAAACGTTTTGGGGATTTCTCCCAAACACTATTTGAATAGCTAAAATAGGCCATAGCTCGTTACTAAACATGGCTATTGTTCATTTAAAACACATGAAAAGTCATTAGTCAAAACATCCCCCTTCCATACACATGTTACATTTTAAATATACAAGGAAAGGGAAACACACACATCACATTTAAACACTTCGTAATCATTTCAACACAATGAGCCACACATGGCCTCGCAATCCACACGATTTCGGTAATTTCATAACCCGAACTCCCTCCTCACAAGCACCGTACCACAAAGACCTCGAACCACTCATAGTTCTTCCTCGAACCATCCAACTACCATCTCGGTTTTAATTTCATAATCTAGCAACCTAGTCAATGCGAGATACTGAAAGGTAATACATAGCTTACGTGCTTACCGTTGCTGAACTTACCACTTTAAGCGTTAACGATCAATCGAGTGCTGCAACCAACGAATACATCCAACCACACATGTATGTATATATATATATATATATACAATCTCGAGAAAGCATTCATATGGTTATACATGTATACGTTAAATCCAAACTTTCATGATTCGTTTCAACTAACCCCTTTTCTTGGTATGATTTAACTATATGAAATCGCATTATTGCCTAACATACATGGTTCGTCGAATTAAAGTCACATGCGTGAGATAATTAGTTTGATTTGATTCGAGGCTAAAGGTATTTAATTCACTTCGAGGTAAAATCTCAAACATTTAGCGGTTACAGGCATTCGAATTAACGCTAAAAGCCTGCAATTCATTTCGAATGATAAACTTAGTAATTACATTTATTCGAATCAACACTAAAGGCATGAAACTCACTTTGATTTCTAATTTCAGGCACTTGAAGGTTGCATGCATGAATTAACTCAATTAAACAAACATCGCTTCAAATGCTAACATGTTAATTCGGAAATGCTTTTTCGGCATAAATTAACTTAGTTAAATACCATCGTTTTAGGCCTGAAAATCTTCTAATTTAAGGTACTCTTCGGACAGCTTCAGCATGCATAATTCCACCTTAGTTTCAACTGTTTTTAGGCATGCATGACAGGCATAAAACTCAGCAATTTCCCATTGCGTTCTAACAGTTTTATACATACAGATTTAGGCTAAAACTATGTCAGACAGGCATGAAAAACAGCAAGGGATAGGCGCATGTATAAGGTGTAATCTGTCAGTATACATATTCACATAATTTGAGTGTAAATTCAACCTAACATAACATGCATTTATCCTCAATACACATCCCATGAAATTAGCCTAAACTACACTGACATGCAATAACCTCCAGGCTAAACATTCTTGAATCATAATATCAGTTTAGGAGAGTAAGAATACTCACACGAATTAGCTTAATTTCGGCTCTGAACAGTAAACCACCAAGATTCCTCGCTGCTAGACTCGAACCCAAGCCCCGACAGTAGCGAATCCAAGCCCTAGCCCACGATTTGGTGTCACTTGTGACTGATTGAGGCTTGAATTCGTTCGAATTTATAGGGGAGGCTGAAAGGAGGGTAGGCCGCCGGCTAACGGCAACTGGGCGGCCGGTTCTGGCGAAGGAGACGCGTGGGTAAATGGCCGTGCGAAGTGGACGAGGTTCGTTGGAGGATTGGGTGGCTGGGACGCGTGGTTCAGGGGACCAGGCGGTTCCTCCTCTCGCCGGCGACACGTGAAGGCCGGTGGTGTCACCAGGCGGCGACCGGTGACCGGCGAGAGCGAGGGAGAGAGAGAGAGAGCGTGGTAGAGAGAGAGAGAGAGAGCGTGCGGTGAGAGAGAGGGGGGTCGGGTTCTGCCCGACTTCGGTCCCCCTTCCCCCTTTTCAAACTCTTTTTCTCTCTTTTTTTTTTTTTGTGTGTGTTTTGGGTTAAACTAACAACATACAGCTAAATTTTGATCCGTACTCGCTAATAGTTAGGTTAAACCCAAATTGAACGACCTATCATGTACATTTTGGTTTAAACTTTGGGAATCTGCCAAGTAAAACGAAAAACGATTTTAAAAACTGGGTTTAGCATAGATTCAAATGTTTTATAAATAAGTAGCGTCAATGATAACATTAGTCAAATAATCACCCCTTTTATTGAAACTAGTCGTTAAAAACTCACACGGTCGATTTAATACTTTCGTCGGATAACAAATTAAAAGCAACTGGTCAAATCAGCAACTAAACAGTCAGTCGGTAATAGCACGAAAGCATGGCCCTTACACTCTCCCCCCCTTAAAAGAATTTCGTCCTCGAAATTTGCTCACCTGGTGAAAATAATGCGGGATATTTCTCACGTATTTCGCTTTCTGACTCCCAAGTTGCTTCTGCCACCTTGTGATGTTTCCATAACACCTTAACATAGGGAATGCTCCTATTTCTGAGCTTCCTTTCCGTCTTCTCCAAAATACGGATGGGTTCTTCTACATAGGTAAGATTTTCCTTAACTTGTAGGGGTTCATATCGGATGACATGATTCGGATCCGGAACATATTTCCTGAGACTGGATACATGGAATACATCGTGGATGCCTTGTAATGAGGGTGGTAAGGCCAATTGGTATGCAACCGATCCTACTTTCTGCAAGACTTCAAACGGTCCAATGAACCGTGGGCTTAGCTTCCCCTTTTGTCCAAATCTTATGCTCCCCTTGAGTGGGGACACTTTCAGAAAAACGTGGTCTCCAATCTCAAACTCCAGTGGCCTTCTCCTATTATCCGCGTAGCTCTTTTGTCTACTTTGCGCAACTTGCAATCTCTGGCGGATGGTCTTGACTATTCCGATCGTTCGGTCGATTAAGTCAACCTTGGATGGTTCCCTTTCTCCTATTTCATTCCAACAAACTGGAGTTCTGCAACGTCTACCGTATAGCGCCTCGAAAGGAGCCATGCCTATACTGGCATGGTGACTATTATTGTGCGCAAATTCAACCAGAGGCAAGTTATGATCCCAAGTTCCAGCAGAATCGAGGGCACAGGCTCTCAACATATCCTCCAGAGTTTGAATAGTTCTTTCAGATTGACCGTCCGTCTGAGGATGGAAGGCCGTACTTAATCGTAATTTTGTGCCCATTGCTCTTTGAAACCCATGCCAGAAGCGAGATACAAACTTGGTATCGCGATCTGACACAATACTGTTTAGGTTCGAATGCCTGTGACCATTGAATGTTTGAGATTTTACAAAGCATTCATATGGTTATAAATAGATTTAACGTACGCATATGGGTTATAAACTGATAAATGTTTACAGACCTTTATAGCCGCTGAAAGGAGGGTGGCAGAGAGAGAGAGAGCGCATTTCACTAGTTAGCCTAAACTAATGCCAAGAAAAGTTTTTAGCTAACTTCGTACCACAGGAATCGACGCTAAACACTTATTAAACTGACAAATCATCTCCAAGGCGGTTGGTGCCGCCATCTGTTCCCGTCGTGGAGGCATTGGCTACACAGTCGTTTATGCAAAGTTGCTTAGTTTTTATTCATAAAAATAGATTGTCAAAAGCATTTAAAAACATAGTACAACATTAAACAGAATGTATAGAGATTTAAGTATTCGTGCGATCCTATTTTGGTCGCACGAATCACTTCTCAAAAAAAAAATGCGCTTTCACGAATCACGAAATATCGGGTATCACCCATGTTTATTCATTTTCAAACGCACATTAACTATGTTTTATTTAAATACAATGCACACATTGGCGACTCCAGGTTACACAGCCCCTAATACTACCCTAATTACCACCTGAGGAACCCTCCTCAGGGGGATCATCTACTGCTGGATCATTTGAGCCCTCAGACTCAACTGGGGCTAGTAGGTCCCATAATACAAATGGTGGGGAGTACTCCACATCAGGTGCTCCATCCACCAGTTCTCTCATTCTGAGCATCGTGGCTTGCCAGCCCCGGGAGTATTGTGCACCAAAGGAATCTATCCAACGTGCCCATAGAGCGGCTACTCGCTTGTATCGTCTTGCCTGAGGGTTTTCTGCGAACAGAAGTCTCATTTGACGATGTTCAATATGATTTCTCTCTACTGTTGTGATTGGTAGTTGTTGGGTAGCAGCAGGAGCAATTAGAGCCGTATTGATCATTTGCATGGCAGCATCGCTCCTTCCCAAGGGGGTACTTCCTAAGGAATCCACCCGTCCTTCTGCTAACATCAGGAAATCCACTAATCCCCGGAAAGTAAACGGAGTATAAGCTCCCCTGCATACATGAAATAGACGGAGGATTGAGGTGACCTCACCCCATCTTCCCGTGCACGGCATCGTTCGGATGAACTTGTAAGTCCAGTGGTTTTGGGTGACCCGTAAGGGTCCCCTCTGGTTACTCCTAATCATTGCTTCCCAAAAGAAAACTGCATTCCACGCGGCCAGCCAGAATGGGAGGTACTTGAAATCATCAATGCTAAACACCATCCTACACCACCACACGAGATTAGACATGAACTAAGGAGCACGCATTTGAATGGGAGTCCTAAACCATGTTCTAGTTCGTGTCCTCAAGTAAGCAAGTAAGCACGTAGTAGGCTCAAGTAAACACTTTAAGGCACATAATTTCACAAATTGACACTCCTAAGGTGATGTATCCTTTAGGGGGAAACCAAGAGGATGGGAAAGAGGGTGGAATGAATGCAATGGATGGAAGCAACAAGGCAACTTTGAATTCACAAACTCACCTTGAGTTGGGGATATTAGAACCGGAACTAACACCTACCTTGGATACAGAAACACCACCAAGGTTTGATGTTAGGGCCCTTAACAACCTCTTGGATACAGAAACACCACCAAGAAGCAAGTTAAGACTCTTACTAGATCACCACTCAACTTGGCCAAAAGATGAGATAAGCTAGAAGAGAGTTTGAGGATTCAAAGGAGCAAAGCTCAACTTCATTTCATGCAATTGTTTGATAGTGGCCGGCCAAGGGTTTGTGGGGGTATTAATACAAAAGTTTCAAGTAGAAATCATAGGCCCTAGGTTGCACTATAAGCTAAACTAGGCAAAAATACAAAGATCAAATCAAGCAAAAAAGGATAGATGCATCCTCCACTTGACACCTCTTCAATGCTAATCTTGAGGATGATGTGTCGGCTTAGGGGCTAATGGAAGCTTCCTTGGCAGCTTAGTACTCTTCATGATGACTCTTGCAAGTGGCTAAGCATGGATTAGAGCAAAAAACACCTCACTCTTCCCTCCTTGTACTCGGCTGGCCATGGACTGGATTTTAGGGTGTTTTGTGCCTTGTTTTGGTGGTTAATAGCTCCTCATGTGTGTAATTTGGCTGAGGTTTTTTATGGCCACTTGATAATATCTTTAAAGTACTTTCAAACCATAAAAGTTTCAAACCAAGTAGAGGAGAAATGGGCCACCAAACGGCCTCTTGCTTCAGCCACGCCCAGTTCAGCGCCAGGATGTTGCAGCTGACTTTGCTTGAGGTTTTGAGGTATCAAATGATCTCCAAATGACTTGCAAGAGGTCTTGATGGAAAGAGCACATCTTGAACTTAAACTTAGGCTTCCTGCAACCCCATTTTAGCCCCGGGAAGATTAGGAAATAACGTGCACAAAATCGGGTTTGTGCATGGCTGAAATTCCAGTTTTGACAAAATAATTCCCTTGCTCTCCTAGGCTGATTTCTTGTATCTTGGACATGAGATTTGGACCTTTTGAGCTTCCTTGATGGCCTTGGATCATGTTAGGGGATGGGCCTCCATCATCCTCCCCTTGTTGAAGAGAATTTGCCCTCAAATTGATAAGATTATCATCCTCCTCATAAGGGCTAAGGTCGGCTACGTTGAAAGTAGCCGAAACTTCATACTCACCGGGCAAATTGATCTTGTATGCATTATCATTGATGCGTTCCAACACTTCAAAAGGACCATCGGCCCTTGGCATCAATTTGCTCTTCCTCTTAGAAGGAAACCGTTCCTTCCTTAGGTGAACCCATACCAAATCACCGGGGTGGAACACCATCTTCTTTCTATGCTTGTTGGCATGGTCTTTGTATGAGGCATTGGCCTTCTCAATCTTGGCCTTCACGGTTTCATGGAGTTTTTGGATTTCCTCCACCCGTTTGCTAGCCTCCATGTGAGGCTTCTCATTCATTTCTCTTGGAGTAAGATCAAGGGGACTGAAAGGATCCATCCCATAGACTACCTTGAATGGTGATAAATCGGTGGCCTTGCTAGGTGACTTGTTGAAGGCGAATTCGGCTTGTGGCAAGGCTAAGTCCCAAGCTTTGATGTTGGATTTCACTAGCACTCTTAGGAGGGTTCCCAAAGTCCGGTTGGTGACTTCGGTTTGCCCATCCGTTTGAGGGTGGCATGAAGTGCTATACTTGAGCTTAGTTCCCATCTTCTTCCAAAGTGTCACCCAAAAATGGCTAAGGAACTTGGTATCCCTATCCGAAACAATGGATCTAGGAATGCCATGTAGCCTCATTACTTCCTTGAAGTATAACTCGGCAATGTGGGTGGCATCATTGGTCTTGGTACAAGGTATGAAATGGGCCATCTTAGAGAAACGATCAACAACAACAAAGATCGAATCTTTACCCCTTTGTGTCCTTGGGAGGCCAAGGATGATTGGGAGTGGGTAGGGGTGTGTAGAGACCGTGGGGTAGGAGGTGACTCTTGGCAACTTGGCAAGTTGCACATCTCTTCAACACATCTTGGACATCTTTGCTCATACTCGGCCAATAATAATGTTCCCTTAACATCGTAAGGGTCTTGTTTTCTCCAAAGTGACCGGCTAAAGATCCACTATGGACCTCACGAATGAGCAACTCTCTCGTGCCACACTTAGGCACACATAATCTTGAACCCTTGAATAAAAAGCCATCTTGGACAAGGAAATCACCTTTAGGGTGCCGAAGGCATTCTTTGTAGAGCTCTCCCAATTCCTCATCATTCTCATATAGGGACTTCAAGTGCTCCAAGCCAAGGATGCAAGCATCAAGTTGGAATAGAAGTAAGTGCCTCCTTGACAAGGCATCGGCTCCTTGATTGAGCTTTCCGGATTTGTGCTTGATGGTGAAGTTAAAAGATTGGAGGAACTCCACCCCCTTGGCATGCCGTGAGTTAAGCTTATGTTGCCCTTGAATGTATTTCAAGGCTTCATGATCGGAGTGCAAGATGAACTCACTAGCCACCAAGTAATGATTCCAATGCTCAAGGCACCTTACTATTGCATAGAACTCCTTATCATAAGTGGAGTACTTTCTCCTTGAGTCACAAAGCTTCTCATTAAAGAAGGCTAAGGGCCGCCCTTCTTGAGTGAGGACTCCTCCAATGCCAACTCCCGAGGCATCACACTCTACCTCAAACACCTTTTCAAAGCATGGCAAGGCAAGGATCGGTGCTTGGGTGAGCTTGGACTTGATGGTTTCAAAGGCTTCTTGGGCTTTGGGAGTCCACTTGAATGATGTGCCTTTGATAACCTCGGTCATAGGGGCCATAATGGTACTAAAGTTTCTGATGAACCGCCTATAGAATGAGGCAAGCCCATGGAAACTTCGCACATCATGAATACTCTTGGGGGTTGGCCAAGACCGAATTGCTTCCACTTTACTCTCATCAACTTTGATGCCTTCACTTGTTACAATGTAACCAAGGAAGGTGACCTCATGAGTGAAAAATGCACACTTCTTGAGGTTACCGTAGAGCTTTTCCTTCTCTAGAACCTTCATGACTTGTGTGAGGTGTTGAAGGTGCTCTTCTTCATTCTTGCTATAGATGAGGATGTCATCAAAATACACCCCAACGAATTTTCCAATGAAGGGCCGGAACACTTGGTTCATGAGCCGCATGAAGGTACTTGGAGCATTTGACAATCCGAATGGCATGACTAGCCACTCATACAAGCCTTCTTTGGTTTTGAAGGTCGTCTTCCATTCATCTCCCTCTCTAATGCGGATTTGGTAGTAACCACTTCTCAAATCCACCTTAGAGAACACACTAGAACCATATAACTCATCAAGTATATCCTCAAGGCGGGGAATAGGATATCTATACTTGATGGTTATCTTGTTGATTGCCCGACTATCAACACACATACGCATGCTCCCATCTTTCTTTGGCACAAGGAGGGCCGGAACCGCACAAAGGCTCAAGCTCTCTCTAATCAACCCCTTATCCATAAGCTCATCAACTTGCCTTTGGATTTCCATGGTTTCTTTGGGGTTTGTCCGGTAAGCCGGTTTGTTTGGGAGAGTGGAACCGGGTATGAGATCAATATGGTGTTGGATGGTTCTTTGTGGTGGTAAGCCGGGGGGTATTTCTTCGGGGAAGACATGGCTAAAATGTTCAAGGAGGGAAATGGCTAGAGGATGTGATGGTGTGGGGGTTTCGGCTTCTTCAAGAGAGGCTAGGATCCACTCCTTAAAGGCCTTGAATTCATGGTGAGAAGCCTTAAGGAGAGGCTCACTCACGGCTAGAAGCATGTCCGAATGGTCATGGCTTGGTTAGGGCTTACTTTTGTGGAGTTGGGAAGGGCTTAATGGGGCAAGGGTGATCTTCTTCCCATCTTTGTGGAAGGTGTAGGTGTTTAGATAGCCATCATGTATGACCTTCCGATCAAACAACCAAGGTCTCCCCAACAAAAGTTGACATGCATCCATGGGGATGATATCACACCACAATTCATCATGGTAATGCTTGCCAATTGAAAATAAAATCAAGCACCTTGAATTAACTTGCAACCCCTTACCTTGATTTAGCCATTGAATGTTGTAGGGGTGAGGATGAGCCAAAGCTTGAAGGCCAAGCTTTTCCACCATAGTCACGGAAGCCACATTTGCACAACTCCCTCCATCAATGATGAGGGAACACACTTTGCTTTGAATAGTACATCTTGTATGAAAGATGTTCTCCCTTTGTTCTTCAAGTTCTCCTTTTTTTGTGCTCAGAGCTCTCCTCAACACAAGCAACTCTCCCCCATCGGCCTCTTCAATCACTTCCTCTTGTTCCTCCATATAATACACACCTTCTCTCTCTTCCTCCTCTACTCCCTCTTCTTCCCTCTTCTCATCCCACTCGACCAAGGTAATAACCCTCCTATTTGGACACTCCGAAGCAATGTGCCCAAGACCTTGACATTTGAAACATCTCCTTTGGTCATTTGGCTTAGGGTTGGGACGGTTTTAGGGTGGTGGACTTTTTTGTGGAGCTTGGTTCTTTTGTGGAGGTGAGGGTGTAGTAACCGTGGGTTTGGGAGGTGGGTAAGAGCTCCCCTTGTTGAAAGGTTGGCTCTTGGGAAAGGATTTGGGAGGTTCTCTTTTGTGGAGCTTGGATTTCCTTTGTTGTTCAACTTTGTGGGCTAATACACACACCTCATCAAAAGTGGTGTATTGTTGCAACTCTACTACATGAGCATACCTAGGATGTAACCCACCCAAATACCTCACTATGGTTTGCTCTTCGGGCTCCCTCAAATCACACTTGATTATCAACTTCTCAAATTCCTTAGTGTACTCCTCAACACTCAAGTTCCCTTGGGTGAGATTGTGAAGTTGGGAGTAGTTGTCTTGTAGGTAAGATGGGGGTAAGAAACGGGCCTTGAGTTTGGCTTTCATTTTCTCCCATGTCCTAATCTTTCCCTTCCCTTGCCTAACTCTCTTAGCACAAAGGTTGGACCACCAAAGAGAAGCGTATTTACGAAGTTTAAGGGCCACAAGTTTTACCTTATTTCCCTCGGAAATCTCTTTGTAGTCAAAGATTCTCTCAACGGTTTGCATCCATTCCAAGAACTCATCGGGGTCTAGCTTCCTTCAAATTCTGGAATCTCCACTCTAATGTCTCCTTGGTGAGAGGTTGTCCGCCTTCCTCTTCTTGATCTTCTATAAGCCTCCTCTTCACTTGACGAGCTCAAGTGTGGGGCTTCTCTTGCTTCCGGCTCGGAGTCGGAAGAGTTAGAAGATCGAGAACTTCTAATCTCCTTTCGTTTTTGCTTCAAGGAGTCTCCAAGTTGTCGCCTCAAATACTCGTTCTGACCTTTGATCTCCTCATTTTGAAGCCTCAAGGCCTCATAATTTCTCATGAGAGCCTCAAACTTTTCTTCCATGGTCATGCTAGTAGTGCTCACGTTGAAACCAGGAGGAACCTCACGGCTGGGATGCGGCACGGGCGTGCGGTGAGGCACGGTGTGACCGTGCTCTGGCTTTGGACGGGGGTGAAATTGAGATGTTGCTGGAATAGGGGTGGCACGGTCGTGCGACATGGCACGGTGTGGGCGTGCTGAAGTACTGGCTTGTGGGTGAAAAGTAAGTGTAGCTGGATTGTGAAGGTGGCACGGTCGTGCTCTTTGGCACGGGCTGACCGTGCCGCTTTTCTGGGCAGTGGGAAACCGTGGAGCACGGTTTGGTGTTTTTTGAGGGGGAATGTGTTTGGGGTGTTTGGAAGGATGTTGGGCAACAAGCTTAGGCCTAGGGAAGCCTTAGCTCTGATACCAAATATGATGTATCCTCAAGGAAAACCCAAGAGGATAGGAACGAGGGTCAGATGAAAGC
The DNA here is from genome assembly GCA_029747015.1 of Carnegiea gigantea. Taxonomy (NCBI): domain Eukaryota; kingdom Viridiplantae; phylum Streptophyta; class Magnoliopsida; order Caryophyllales; family Cactaceae; genus Carnegiea; species Carnegiea gigantea. The sequence continues at coordinate 57,671 of JAKOGI010002989.1, read as the reverse complement.
AATGGAAGGTAACAACAAGGCAACTTTGAATTCACAAATTCACCTTGAGTTGGGAAGGATAGAACCGGAACTAACACCTACCTTGGATACAGAAACACCACCAAGGTTTGATGTTAGGGCCCTTAACAACCTCTTAGATACAGAAACACCACCAAGAAGGAAGTTAAGACTCTTACTAGATCACCACTCAACTTGGCCAAAAGATGAGATAAGCTAGAAGAGAGTTTGAGGATTCAAATGAGCAAAGCTCAACTTCATTTCATGCAATTGCTTGATAGTGGCCGGCCAAGGGTTTGTGGGGGTATTAATACAAAAGTTTCAAGTACAAATCATAGGCCCTAGGTTGCACTATAAGCTAAACTAGGCAAAAATACAAAGATCAAATCAAGCAAAAAAGGATAGATGCATCCTCCACTTGACACCTCTTCAATGCTAATCTTGAGGATGATGTGTCGATCTTGGGGTGAATGGAAGCTTCCTTGGCAGCTTGGTACTTCCCATAATGACTCTTGCAAGTGGCTAAGTATGGATTAGAGCAAAAAACACCTCATCACTCTCTCTTGTACCCGGCTGGCCTAGGACCGGTTAAAAGGGTGTTTCAGCCCTTGTTTTGGTGGTTAATAGCTCCTCATTAGTGTAATTTGGCTGAGGTTTTTTGTGGTCACTTGATAATATTTTTAAAGTACTTTCAAGCCATAAAAGTTTCAACCCAAATAGAGGAGAAATGGGCCACCAAACAGCCTCTTGTTTCAGCCCTGTCCAGTTCAGCGCCAGAACATAGTGATTGACTTTGCTTGGAGTTTTGAGGTATCAAATGAACTCCAAATGACTTGCAAGAGGTCTTGATGGAAAAAGCACATCTTGAACTTAAACTTAGGCTTCCTGCCACCCCACTTTAGCCTTGGGAGGTTTAAGAAATAACGTGCACAAAACCGGGTTTGTGCACGCCTGAAATTCCAGTTTTGAGGAAATAACTTCCTTGCTCCCTTAGGCTGATTTCTTGCATCTTGGACATGAGGTTTGGACCTTTTGGGCTCCCTTGATGGCTATGGATCACGTTAGGGGTTGGACCTCCATCATAAGGTCACATCTATATGCATATGCAACCTATGGCTCTGATACCACCGAGGTTTAGTGGTGGAACAGATCCTCTTGCCTATGAGGAATGGCTAAGAAGGATGGAGAATTTGTTTGAAGTAATGGACTGCCCCGAAGATTTTAAAGTACGTCTGGCGACCCATCAGTTCGAAAAGGAAGCAGAATTCTGGTGGGGCACTGCCAAACCTCGAGCGGGTGAACCAGCTCTAACTTGGGAACAACTAAAAACTGTGATGGATGCTCAATATTACCCACGAGATGTAAAGAGGGCAAATGAACAAGAATTTCTACGGTTGAAACAAGGCCAAATGAGTGTGGTAGAATACGCGGCGAAGTTTAACGAGCTTAGTCGCTTTGCGCCTAATCAAGTCGCAACTGAAGAAATGAAGATGGACCACTTCGAACAAGGCCTTAAAGGACCCATTAAGCGGATGATAGCTGGGCATGTTTTCACCAGCTTCTAGGAGATGTACCAAAGGGCGGTGAAGATAGCCCGAGTCATAGCTGAAACCGAAGGGGAAAGTCGGCAGATTGGCCCAGCAAAAAGAAAGTTTAATCAAGGAGGGTCCAGTACCCAGGGAAGCAATAAGATCGGCAATTTCGACAATCGGGGAAAAGGAAAACAAGTTGTACCAAGGCAGGCGCTGGAACCCTGCAACCAATGCGGGCGTATGCACTCTGGTCGGTGCCGATATGGCACACAAGAATGCTATGGGTGTGGGTCTATGGACCACAAAATTGCAAATTGCCCCAAAAAGGCGTGGAATCGGCAGAATAGTACACAAGGTTCAGGCACGAGGGCTAATCCAGTTCCACAAAGAGGCCGACCTCCTGTGAATACAACTTCAGAAGGCAAACGAGGTGGAAAAAGGCCGCAAGCAGGTGGCCGGGTGTTTAGCTTGGAAGGAGGTGAGGCGGAGGACCTCACTGCCACCGTATCAGGTACCCTTTTTGTTAAACATCTTTATGCTTATGTTTTATTTGATTTAGGTGCCACGCATTCTTTTGTAAATCCTACCTTTGCAAGGAAACTCGCTAGCAAGCCCAGTGAAATGGATGTACAATTATGTGTGACTACCCCCTTAGGGTCTGCCTACTATACCGACCTTGTCTTTAAGGACTGTACTATTCAATTAGAAGGGAGAACTCTCCCTGTAGACCTAGTACAGCTGGATATACAAGGTTGGGATGTTATTCTGGGGATGGACTGGTTAACTAGACATAAAGTTACTATTGACTGCGAGAGAAAGCTAGTTACCTTCACGGACTCCAATGGAGAAAGAGTAACCTTTAAGGGAAGTGGCCACCAAGTAACCGTTCCAACGGTATCTGCTATGCAAGCACTCAAAATGTTGAAGAAAGGATGTCAGGGCTATTGGTGTGCAATTGAGGTCGCAGAACTAAAGGAGCCGGACTTGAGTGAGATTCCGGTAGCGAGGGAATTTCCACAGGTGTTTCGAGAGGAACCGGGGCTACCACCCGACAGAGAAATCGAATTCACCATTGAACTAGTACCTGGAACTGCTCCAATATCCAAGGCACCTTATCGAATGGCACCTGCGGAATTGGCGGAGTTGAAAACTCAGTTGCAAGAGCTACTAGATAAGGGGTTAATTCAGCCTAGTGTTTCACCTTGGGGAGCACCAGTACTATTTGTGAAGAAGAAAGATGGGAGTTTGAGGTTATGTATTGACTATCGAGAACTAAATAAGGTAACGGTCAAGAATAAATACCCACTTCCTCTGTGGGAAAAATTGTAACAGCCCACGACCACCCGCCATCGAGGTATTGTCCGCTTTGGGGCTACACAGCTCACACCAGGGCACGCTCACCCTGAGTCCAGTGCACCCCTCACGGTTTTGTCCTCAAAAGGCGCTTCGATGGGTTGAGGTTTCCCCACGCTTATAAGGCGTGGTTCGTTCTCCTCAACTCCCGATGTGGGATACCTTCATCCACCCCCTCTCAGGGGCCCAGCGTCCTCGCTGGCACATCGGGTCGGGTCCATGGCTCTGATACCATTGTAACAGCCCACGACCACCCGTCATCGAGGTATTGTTCGCTTTGGGTAGGCGCGACGCTACCACCATCCCTGCCCTCACGGTTTTGTCCTCAAAAGGCGCCTTGATGGGTTGAGGTTTCTCCACGCTTATAAGGCGTGGTTCGTTCTCTTCAACTCCCGATGTGGGATACCTTCATCAAATTCTATAACAGCCCACGACCACCCGCCATCGAGGTATTGTCCGCTTTGGGCAGGCGGGACACTACCACCATCCCTGGCCTCACGGTTTTGTCCCCAAAAGGCGCCTCGATGGGTTGATGTTTCCCCACGCTTATAAGGCGTGGTTCGTTCTCCTCAACTCCCGATGTGGGATACCTTCATCCAGGATGAAGGTATCCTACATCGGCAGTTGAGGAGAACGAACCACGCCTTATAAGCGTGGGGAAACCTCAACCCATCGAGGCGCCTTTTGAGGACAAAACCGTGAGAGCAGGGATGGTGGTAGCGTCCCGCCTGCCCAAAGCGGACAATACTTCGATGGCGGGTGGTCGTGGGCTGTTACAATGGTATCAGAGCCATGGACCCGTGTCGGTGTGCCAGCGAGGACGCTGGGCCCCTGAGAGGGGTGTGGATGAAGGTATCCCACATCGGGAGTTGAGGAGAACGAACCACGCCTTATAAGCGTGGGGAAACCTCAACCCATCGAGGCGCCTTTTGAGGACAAAACCGTAAGGGCAGGGATGGTGGTAGCGTCCCGCCTGCCCAAAGCGGACAAAACCTCGATGGCGGGTGGTCGTGGGCTGTTACACCCTTGGCACTTGAAACATCTTGTTGTGCTCATAGGATTGGGATTGGGTCCGGTTGGAGGTGGTTGGACCTTTTATGGAGTTGGGGTTCTTTGTGGATTGGTAGGAAAAGGATTTGTAGGCTTAGGAGGTGGATTAGAACTCCCCTCGTTAAATGGTGTGTTCCAGGCTAAGGGCTTGAAATTTTGAGGTTTAAAGGGCTGTCTTACCTTCTTTTGCTATTCAACTTTATGAGAAGCATGCAAACCTCATCAAATGAAGTGTAAACTTGTGAATCGACTACATTAGCATACTTAGGATCAAGGCCTCCCAAGTTTCTAACAATTGTTTGTTCTTCCGGTTTCGTGTAATTCACACTTAATTAGAAGCTTTTCAAACTCTCTAGTGTATTCTTCTACACTCAGGTTACCTTGGTTTAAATTGTGGAGTTGAGAGTAACAATCTTGAACATAAGTGGGAGGGAGAAATCGAGCCTTAAGCTTTGATTTCATCTTATCCCATGTACTGATTTTGGACTTTCGCTCTCTAACTCTCTTGGCACACAAATTAGTCCACTAAAGAGAAGCATACTTATGGAGTCTAATGGTAACCAGCTTCACCTTCTTTTCTTCAGGAATGTCCTTGTACTCAAAAACTCTCTCAACCGTGCGTAACCAATCCAAGAACTCTTCAGGATCAAGCTTGCCTTCATATTTTGGAACTTCAACCATGAAATCATTGGTATAAGCTTGCATCCGCGGTTCTGGCCTAACCATTCTCAATGGTTCATCATCACTAGATGAATCAAGATGATGGCTAAACACATGCTCTTGTCTTCTAGGTTCAGATTGTAGAGGTTCCTCATTGATAGCTTGCTTTTACTTCATGCAGGCACCACGCTGTTTATGTAAGTACTCATTTGAAGCCTTAGTTTCTTGGTTTTGCTGGGAATCCTCATTAATCTTCTTCACTAAGACCTCATTCTGCCCCATTAGAGCATCAAACTTCTCTTTCAAACTCATGCTAGAACTCATCTTGTCTACGGTTTGTGTTTAAGTTCAAGCTAGGAATATGTTTGGAATTTGAGTAGGAATGAATCTGGATGGTGGAAGGACATACCAGGCCAAGGAGAAACCAAACCTCTGATACCAAATATGATGCAAAGCTCAATGGAAATTGCTTATAATGAAAGGAGAACACAAAAACAAACAAAGGAACTCATGGCCTTAGCTTGCTTTTAATGCAATCCAATATTGAAAGTGAGTTTTGGATAGTTCTAAACTTGAATCTTGGATACAGTAATCACCACCAAGGCCAAGGTTAGGGCCCCTAAGCTTGATTAAGATACAGAAATCACCACTTAAATAAATTTAGGACTAGACTTGAATACCGCCTTAATCGGCCAAGTTAAGGATACGCAAGTGTAGTATTCTGGTTTTCAAGAGCAAATCTCTCCTTCTTTTCAAATGTACGAAATCTGATTGAAAAATGAGGAAAACAAAGGCATTAAAGGTAAGCCAGCAAGCAACCAAGCAGCTATAGTCTAGGGAGTGACGTTTCTTCATAATTAGGAAACCTCTTAAACTTGCTTAGTTCACAGTTTTAACTAGCCCATGAGGTTTCTATGCTAATCCTTGCTTAATCCCTATTAAGTACAACCTTTAAGTCTATCTAATAATTAGGATTAAAGCTAAACTTGTTACTAAGCAAGTAATTAAGCACTTAAGCAGCTGCCTTGAAGAGAAGAAAAGTAGTCATATTGACGGGCTGCTTTTGCTTTCTAGCTGGCCACTAAGAATGAAGTTGTCTTCTTCACTTGCTCCTTATTGGATAACTTGGTGGTTCCTTCATAATTGTGTCCAACAGCTTGTTAGTTACGCATCCAAGTAGCTAGACATGGATTGGATGCCGAAAAGGGATTCAACGACCAAATGCACCAATTAGGTGCAACCAGGCAGTAGCTGGTAGTTTTCAGGCTATGATTTGAAGCCACATTTCACATGCAAAACGTGGGGATGAATTATCTTGCCATATACGGTTGGAAAGCTTTGGAAGGCTTCTAACTCTTTCAAGTGGAATTACTCAATCTAGAGATCATTTGCCTGCTCAAAAGATCAAAATACCCGAACTGGTCTAAACCGGGTTCCAGCCTACATGGTTTGAAAGATTGACCTGGTTCTTTATCTTCCACATGACTTAATTTGATTTAATCACTTGGGCCAGGTAGTTAACATCTTTTTAAGGACCCAAAACATGCAAAATTTTAGTTTAGGCCTAAGTAATTAGAAACACAAAACCAGGCTTGAAAACTATTTTGAACCCGTAGGGTTTTGTTTGTGTTTCTAGCAAAAGGTGAGCCATCCTTTGCACTTGGGACCTTGTTCTTGGATGTTCTGGACCTAATTGAATATGAACTTGGCTTGGCTAGGCAGGATTCCATCAACATTGGTGTCAAAGCTCAATCTCAAGGCCAAATCACACCCTCAACCCTAATCTATTCAATGGCTTAACCAAGGTAAGGGCCTACAAGTTTCTTATCATTGCTTAGTGTCCTTCTCCATTGGTAAAAGCTGTTGTGATGAACTATGGTGTGACATCATCCCCCTAGATGCTTGTCATATCCATCTAGGAAGTCCTTGGCTTTATAACCGAAAGGTCATGCATGATGGGTTCCTCAATACTTTCACCCTCCACAAAGATGGCCGAAAGATCACCTTAGCTCCCTTGGCCCTACAACAAATTCCCAAGCCTAAGAACAAAGAGTCTCACAAAGATGGGGAGGTCTATCTTTCTTTCCTTGAGCCTACCTTTAAAGTCGATCACCATGAGTATAAACCCCTCAAGGAAATGATCCTTTTTACCCCCTCACAAGATGACCACACCGAGACACCCTCACACCCCCTTGCCATCTGATGTATATTTTCAAGGGTATCATTTTCGTTCTTTCAACTCAACTTCATGGGAGGTAAGCTCCATACAAATTCATGCATGGCAAGGCCCTTCTTTGGTTCCACTTTTTGAATTTCATGACAAAAGACACTTTATGGAGTTTTATTGGAACTTCAAAGTGTCTTATCCAAAGGGGTTTTCCAAAAGGGGATCAAGAGTACCATCCATTTCTAATGGAGACCATCTTGCCCACTCTCCTACTGCTCCTACTCAGCTCAAGGAAGATCCCACAAAGCTCAAAGAAGTCAAGGAGTTCGCTATTTTGTGCAGAAAAGCCGTGAACTTGCCTTGTGAGTTCACGCCTAGTTCATCCTCCTCACACCCGGTATTTGTTACCCTTTTGCAGCAAAATGTAATGGGCAAAAATTCTGATGGTCCTTACATTAATCAAGCCTAAGAAATGAGCTTTCTAACAAGACTAACCACGCTTAAATTGGAGTTCATTTGGTTGGTCAAGTTCAGCTCACAAGCACACGGTATCCTGGCGCAGGACAGTTTGGACAGCCTTCACTATTTGGGCTCTCTTATATATACATCATTTGACTCAAGAGTTCCTCAATTCCTTCAAGAACCCCACATAGCTCTAAATCGGACACTTGGAGTTCTTCAATTTCAAGCTCATCAAATCTTGGAGGTAGGTCACAATTCACCTCATGGTTTTCATGACATCCTTCTTTAAAGATCAAGGGTTCTCCATGTTCACCTTCCTTATCTATCCCTCTTGGTTGTCCCTCACTTGTGTTTCCCGTTTGTCCCCCCATGTTTATAAGTTCGGCTAGTTCAGGTTCTAATTGTGGGGATAATGGAGCAATGAAATTGTCATAACAAGGATCAAAGTGAACAACACATGCTATTCCCTTATGTAAATGGTGATCTAGCACAAGTGGCGAAGGACATGAATAGTCTTCTTGTCCCTCAAGTTCAAAGGTCTCATCATCACCATAGTCATCAAAAATAGGAGGTAGGTCAACTAGGCTTGAAGCTTCCTCCCCGAGGATCTTTTCATCTTTGTTGGGGTTAGGTTTCTCCAAACAAAGGAAGGAAGTAGAGTTACAGATACAAGCACTCATGGGACTCGCCTTATTGAAAGGGATGTGTTTAGAAGAGGAATTAAAGCCATTTCCCTCAAAGGTAAGAAAAAGATGCTTGTGTAAGTAAGAGGTTGGAGCAAAAGCATGCTTTAGTTTACCTGTTAACTTATCCCATGTTCTAATCTTACTTTTTCCTCTCTTCTTCCTCCGACACTTGTACTTTTCCCGCCATTCAAGTGCATAGCCTCGGAGCTTCTTGATAACCACCTTAAACTTCTCGTGTTCTTTAAGGTTGTAGCGAGTGAAGACTTGTTCCACTTTGGAAATCCAGTAAGGAAATTCTTCCTTTTGGCCGCGAAACTTTGGGGTTTCAAGGACAACCAACTCCTTCTCAATCAAAGCTATCTCTTTTCTAACGTTCGCAAAGGAAATCATGATGGATGAATGCTTAATGGTTCTTTATGGGTTGGTTGTGTGTTTGGCTTAGGGATGTGTTTGGGTTTGGACGCTTGGTCAAGAGGGCAACCTTAGCCTAAGCTCTGATACCAAATGATGTATATATAAGAGAGCCCAAATGACCAAGCTAACTATTTTGTGGTTTTTGTAATTGAGAAAACAAAAAAAGATTATTCATCAACTTTTGGATTAAGGAATATAAATTCAGCATTTGAGTGGATTCTCATTTGTGTGTTCAAAACCTGGTTCTATATCTTGAGTGTTGGCAATCTCAAGTGGTGTTCTAGGTCTCTTATTCTCATCTAGGTGGTGATTAACTTCTGTATCCTAGATTGGGTTAAGGAAGTGCCCAAGGTTTGGCTTGAGTGGCTCTATTGGATTATCTCAAAGTCAAGTCTTGAACTATCCTTTTTACTTTCCTTGTTTTCTCAATTACAAAAACCACAAAATAGTTAGCTTGGTCATTTGGGCTCTCTTATATATACATCACCATCCAACTACTCAAATGCCCATGTCTTCCCTGATGAGATCCCCTCTAGTTTGCCCCCAAAATGGACAATCCAATATTACATTGATCTCATTCCCGGAGCCATCCTTCCTAACAAACTCGCATATAGGATGAACCCCAAAGACACTTTGGAGATTCAAGGACAAGTCGAGGGCCTCATTTCTAAGGGCCTTGTTCGAGCAAGCTTAAGCCCTTGTGCCGTGCCCACTCTTCTTGTGCCTAAAAAAGATGGCACCATGCGGATGTGTCTAGATAGCCATGATATCAATAAGATCACAATCAAATACCGGCATCCCATACCTAGGTAGGAAGACATACTTGATGAGCCCCACGGCTCCAAGTACTTCACAGAGATAGACCTTCGGAGTGGGTAATATCAAATTCGGATTCGTGAAGGTGATGAGTGGAAGACGGTCTTCAAAACTAAAGTTAGCCTTTATGAGTGGTTGGTTATGCCTTTTGATCTCTCCAGTGCTCCAAGCACATTCATAAGGCTCATGAACCAAGTGTTCAAAGCCTCTCTTGGCAAGTTCATCGTTACCTATTTTGACAATATTTTGGTTTTTAGCAAAACCGAAAGGGAGCACTTTGAGCATTTGAAGCAAGTCATGGAGGTTCTTGAATAAGAGAAGCTATACTGCAACCTTAAGAAGTGCACTTTCTTCTCCCTTGAAGTTGTGTTCCTTAGCTACATTGTCTCATCGAAGGAATACGAGTGGATCCAAGCAAGGTTAAGGCCATTAAATCTTGGCCGGTTCCATCCTCCATGCATGATGTATGAAGCATTCATGGATTAGCTTCCTTTTATAGGAGGTTCATCCGTAACTTTAGCTCCATTGCCGCCTCTATGACCGAGGCCCTGAAGGGCACCAAGTTTATGTGGATAAGCTAAGCCCAAAGGTCATTTAAAGAACTCGAAGACAAGCTCACTCACACCTCAGTCCTAGCATTGCCTTGTTTTGATAAAGTCTTTGAGGTGGAGTGTGATGCCTCCGGAGTGGGGATAGGTGCAGTTTTGATCCAAGAGGGCAAGCCACTTGCCTACTTTAGTGAGAAGTTAAGTGACGTAAGAAGGAAGTATTCAACATATGATAAAGAGTTCTTTGCGATCCTTGGGCCCTTGAACATTGGACTCACTACTTGATCGCTAATGAGTTTATTTTGCATTCCGACCATGAAGCTCTATAGTACATCCAAGGACGACATAAGTTGAATTCCCGGCATGCCAAGTGGGTTGAATACCTATAATCATTTCACTTTATGATCAAACACAAGTTTCGGGAAGCTTAATGAAGGCGCGGATGCGCTATCTAGAACGCACCTTCTTTTGTTCTAACTTGGTTCGTGCATACTAGGATTTAAGCACCTCAAGTCCTTATAAAAAAAGATGAGGATTTCAAGGAGCTTTATGAATCTTGCCAAGCTCACCCAAAGGGAGACTTCATGCTTCAAGAGGGCTATTTATTCAAGGGAAATCGATTGTGTGAGCCGAGGTGTGGCACTCGGGAGCATATCCTTAGAGAGATTCATGGTGGTTCACTTACGGGCCACTTTAGAGAAGACAAGACATACATCATGGCCAAGGAACAATACTTTTGGCCTCACATGTTAAAAGATGTCCAAGGCTTAATTAAGGGATGTACTACTTGTCAAATGGCTAAAAGTCATGCGCTCCCTCAAGGGCTTTACACACTATTGCCGACTCCCCAAGGGCCTTGGCTAGATGTGAGCATGGATTTCGTACTTGGTCTACCACGCACTCAGCGCAACAAAGACTCCATCTTGGTGGTGGTAGATCGGTTTTCAAAAATGCCTCACTTTGTTGCTTGCCATAAAACTAATGATGCTTCTTACATCGCCGACCTATACTTCAAAGAAGTTGTGAGACTCCATGGAATTCCCCTTTCTATTGTTTTAGATAGGGATTGAAAGTTCCTAAGTCACTTTTGGATTTCCCTTTGGAGGAAGTTGGGCACAAAGCTAAAGTTTAGCATCATGTGCCACCCTCAAACTGATGGCCAAACTGAAGTGGTGAACCGGACCTTGGGAACCTTGCTACGGGTTCTTATGAGGAAGAACATGAAAGTGTGGGATCTCCTCCTAGCCCATGCTGAATTTATGTACAACCGAGCCTCGAGTAGAACTACAAATGAGTCCCCCTTCAAGGTAGTGTACTGGCGCAATCCTCTCGGTCCACTTGATCTCTTGTCCATACATCAAGAGAAGATGAATGCCAAAGCTAGCAAGCAAGTTAAAGAGATCCAAGAGCTCCATAAGAAGGTCCACGAGCAAATTGAGAAAGCCAATGAGAAGTACCAAAGCCAAGCCAATGAGCACCGGAAGCAAGCTTTGTTCCAACTGGGAGACCTTGTTTGGGTTCACCTTAGCAAGGAATGATTTCCTTCCCAAAGGAAATCTAAGCTAATGTCCTGAGTCGATGGACCCTTTGAAGTCCTTGAAAAGATCAATGACAATGCTTGCAAGGTCAACCTCCCGAGGGAGTATGGAGTTTCTTGTACATTCAATGTTGCCGACCTTAAACCATACTTTGATGATGATAACCTTGAGAATTTAAGTGCAAATTCTCTGCAACAAGGGGAGGATGATGCACCCATGGAGGGCCAACCAAAGTGGCATGAGCATGATCAATCCATCAATCCAAGTCCACAAGAGATCAAGGCCACGGTTCAACTTGTCAAGGAATTCCAAGCTGCTCAAAATTCTGGTTCAGCCCGTGAAAAGACTGAGCTTTGCTGCCTTGTAGATGGAGTTCCAGGAAGCTAGGGGAGATGATGTTTGCACCAAATGAAAGCTTAATAAGTTAGGAATCCAACAAATCAAGTTTAAAGGCATTTGGAGATCACTTGGTTAGTCAACTTCAGCTCCAAAGTCAACTGTTGCAGATTCATTCCCAGCAGCGCCTGCTGAAGCAATCAATGAATGGATGAGCTACTTCCACAACTTATTTATGGGGTTTCTTAGCACCAAAATGTTTTATAATATTTATCATTACTCCCCTTAAAAGATGGTGCATTTTGTCCAAGGCATTTGCTATTAACCGGCCCCAAAGCTTACAAAACACCATTACAACTGGTTTGTGTTGTTTTCCATTTTAGGCCTAATCTAGCTGATCAACACATGTTTGGAGGATAACCCAAGCTCAAATCAGCTGTCTAGAGTACATGTGAGCTGTCAGGATGGTACTAATAAGATTATAATAGGGTTAGACACCTATTTAGATGTAGACTTAAAGCTAATGTATTGTTAAGCTTTAAGCTCTCTTGTGTACTTAGATTAGCAAGTGTTTAATGAGGGTTCCCATGCTATTTGAGACGTGGGCAGCAGTTGAGAAGGCCTCTTAATAGCCTTCTTCACCTTTGCATTCATTAGTTGCTGAGTAAAAGCAAGGTTGAGTTCGAACTCCATCTTGTGTTTTCTCTCTTGCTTATCTCTACCCTAGCTCTCTGGAGTGGTGTTCAAGAGTCCTTAAAAATCAATTTAGTGGTGATATCTTATATCATTGATCCTTAAGGGGAGCTTTAAGTAACCTTAGTGGTGATATCTTACCCAAGGGAGCTTAGTTTATCTCATACTAGTTCGTGCAAGCCAAACCGAATCCATTTCTCCTTCACTACTTGAGATCTCTTCTTGGTTTCCTTACTTAGGTACTCAGAAGTGCATCACCAGGCCTTGCACCAGGCCTTGAGCGCTAAGGCTGAGGGTATATGATGGAGATCTCTCCATGCCCCCTAATTTAGAGAATCAAATCAGTCAAGATAATCTTATTTTGTTGGCCAAAATATCAATAAATTATCCACATTTTGTTAAAGAAGCAAAAGAGCAGGTCACGGGTTAATTCCAATAGGAAACCCGATTTTTGAGAGCTTAATTACTTAGGCCTCTTTGAGGTTTAAATCTAATATTTTATAATCCGTTTGAAGTTTGAGAAGTTGGATTTCGAACAAAGCAAGTTTCAACACATTTGGACTTAATTTACCCGTCCAATTTAGCCAATAAACCCAAACTATCAAGACTGCCCAGTTAAACCAGAATGTACCCGGTTTTGAGCATGAGATTTCTTAAGCTTCATTGTGGTTTAATTCTTGAATTTTTGCATTTTTGGGTTCCCCTAGATGTTACCTTTCAGGTCCAAGCAAGCAAAACCAATTATGCTCAGTCAAAGTGAAGAAATCAGACCATTTTATCAACCCTATCAGTTTTGGTCCAAATCAACATGGTAAAATGTTTAAGTGGAAATCTCCCACTTAAACACATCTTAACCTTGATTTCTTTACTTGGGGGCTACACACCCTAAGTGATGTAAAGCTCAAGGGAAGAGAAGACCCAAGCTAACCTCACATCAAAAGGGACTAAACTTAAGGAATTGTCACGGCCTAGAGTGGCACGGTCGTGCTTGTATGCACAGCCACACCGTGCCAACTTGCTGCCCACGAAACTAGAAGAGTCTACTTTTGCACGGTATGAAGGCTCTTGAATTCTAGTTGGATTTCAAGCCTTTCGGTGAAATGGAAATCGTGGGAAAGGATGTATATGAAGGTAAATGGAGTGGATAGATGAGGGGATATGAAGGATACACTAAGTGAAAGAAATCAAGTGAGCATTCAAGCTAATAACTTCACTTAGAAACCGGTGAGATGAACTCGGTTAGGATAGAACTAAACTCTAGGATTGGATACAGAATCACCACCAACCTTTGAGTTTAGGGCCCTTAATCTTGATTAAGATACAGAATCACCACTTAATCAAGGTTAAGACTCACTTGAACACCACTTAGTTTGGCCTAAACTAAGATAAGCAAGTAAGAATTTGAGAGAAAGCTTTCAAATGCTCTCTAGGAAGTTTTTCATTCAAGTCTAAAGTATCCCTTCCAAAATGGCCGAAACTTGCTTTTGTTACATGCCTTATAATTATTCTAGCTAGCAAGCAAGTAGGCAAGCACCTCACCTTACCCTCCTGAGGAGGAAAGGTGTTAATTAGCCTTAATCTCCTCGGTTAGGGCTAACCGGTTGTAAAGTGAGCTTAAGACTAATCAAAGTACATTCAAACTAGTAAAGAAAGCAAGACAAATGATTATTACAACTTAATTAACTTGTACTTAAGTCTAAACAACTAGAAACTCAGCAAATGGTGATGTATCCTCAAGGGGCAACCAAGAGGATAGGAAAGAGGATGGAGTGAATGCAATGGAAGGTAACAACAAGGCAACTTTGAATCCACAAACTCGCCTTGATTTGGAGATGATAGAACGGAACTAACACCGACCTTGGATACAGAAACACCACCAAGGTTTGATGTTAGGGCCCTTAACAACCTCTTGGATACAGAAACACCACCAAGAAGGAAGTTAAGACTCTACTAGATCACCACTCAACTTGGCCAAGAGATGAGATAAGCTAGGAGAGAGTTTGAGGATTCAAAGGAGCAAAAGCTCAACTTTCATTCAATATTCAACATAAGTGGCCGGCCAAAGGGGGTGAGAGGGCATTAATACAAAAGTTCCAAGTACAAAGCATAGGCCCTAGGTTGCACTATAAGCTAAACTAGGCAAAAATACATAGATCACATCAAAGCAAAAATAGGTAGATGCATCCTCCACTTGACACCTCTTCAATGCTAATCTTGAGGATGATGTGTCGGCCAAGGGGTGAATGGAAGCTTCTTGGCAGCTAAGTACCCTTCATTATGACTCTTGCAAGTGGCTAAGCATGGGTTAGAGCAACAAAAACACCTCACCACTCTCTCTTGTACCCGGCTGGCTTGGACCGGTTAAAAGGGTATTTCTTCCCTTGTTTTGGTGGTTAATAGCTCCTCTTGAGTGTAATTTGGCTGAGGTTTTTTATGGTCACTTGATAATATTTTTAAAGTACTTTCAAGCCATAAAAGTTTCAACCCAAATGGAGGAGAAATGGGCCACCAAACAACCTCTTGTTTCAGCCCTGTCCAGTTCAGCGCCAGAACATAGTGATTGACTTTACTTGGAGTTTTGAGGTATCAAATGAACTCCAAATGACTTGCAAGAGGTCTTGATGGAAAGAGCACATCTTGAACTTAAACTTAGGCTTCCTGCAACCCCACTTTAGCCTTGGGAGGTTTAAGAAATAACGTGCACAAAACCGGGTTTGTGCACGCTTGAAATTCCAGTTTTGAGGAAATAGCTTCCTTCCTCCCTTAGGCTGATTTCTTGCATCTTGGACGTGAAGTTTGGACCTTTTGGGTTCCCTTGATGGTCACGGATCATGTTGGGGGATGGACCTCCATCACCCTCCCCTTGTTGAAGAGAATTTGCCCTCAAATTGATAAGATTATCATCCTCCTCATAAGGGCTAAGGTCGGCTACGTTGAAGGTAGCCGAGACTCCATATTCATCGGGCAAATTGATCTTATATGCATTATCATTGATGCGTTCCAATACTTCAAAAGGACCATCGGCCCTTAGCATCAATTTGCTCTTCCTCTTAGAAGGAAACCGTTCCTTCCTTAAGTGAACCCATACCAAATCACCGGGGTGAAACAACATCTTCTTTCTATGCTTGTTGGCATGGTCTTTGTATGAGGCATTGGCCTTCTCAATTTTGGCCTTCACGGTTTCATGGAGCTTTTGGATCTCTTCCACTCGTTTGCTAGCCTCCATGTGAGGCTTCTCATTCATTTCTCTTGGAGTGAGATCAAGGGGACTCAGAGGATCCATCCCATAGACTACCTTGAATGGAGATAAACCCGTGGCCTTGCTAGGTGACTTGTTAAAGGCGAATTCGGCTTGTGGCAAGGCTAAGTCCCAAGCTTCGATGTTGGATTTCACTAGCACTCTTAAGAGGGTTCCCAAAGTCCGGTTGGTGACTTCGGTTTGCCCATCCGTTTGAGGGTGGCATGAAGTGCTATACTTGAGTTTGGTTCCCATCTTCTTCCAAAGTGTCACCCAAAAATGGCTAAGGAACTTGGTATCCCTATCCGAAACAATGGATCTAGGGATGCCATGTAGCCTCATTACTTCCTTGAAGTATAATTCGGCAATGTGGGTGGCATCATTGGTCTTGGTACAAGGTATGAAATGGGCCATCTTAGAAAAACGATCAACAACAACAAGGATCGAATCTTTACCCCTTTGTGTCGTTGGAAGGCCAAGGATGAAATCCATGCTTACATCTTCCCAAGGGTGATTGGGAGTAGGTAGGGGTGTATAGAGACCGTGGGGTAGGAGGTGGCTTTTGGCAACTTGGCAAGTTGCACATCTCTTCAACACGTCTTGGACATCTTTGCTCATACTCGGCCAATAATAGTGTTCCCTTAACATCATAAGGGTCTTGTTTTCTCCAAAGTGACCGGCAAGAGATCCGCTATGGACCTCACGGATGAGCAACTCTCTCGTGCCACACTTAGGCACACATAATCTTGAACTCTTGAATAAAAAGCCATCTTGGATAAGGAAATCACCTTTAGGGTGCCGAAGGCATTCCTTGTAGAGCTCTCCTAATTCTTCATCACTTTCATATAGGGACTTCAAATGCTCAAAACCAAGAACGCAAGCATCAAGTTGGAATAGCAATAAGTGCCTCCTTGACAAGGCATCGGCTCCTTGGTTGAGCTTTCCGGACTTATGCTTGATGGTGAAGTTGAAAGATTGGAGGAACTCCACCCACTTGGCATGCCGTGAGTTAAGCTTATGTTGCCCTTGAATGTATTTCAAGGCTTCATGGTCGGAGTGCAAAATGAACTCACTAGCCACCAAGTAATGACTCCAATGCTCAAGGCACCTTACTATTGCATAGAACTCCTTATCATAAGTGGAGTACTTTCTCCTTGAGTCACAAAGCTTCTCACTAAAGAAGGCTAAGGGCCGCCCTTCTTGAGTGAGGACTCCTCCAATGCCAACTCCCGAGGCATCACACTCTACCTCAAACACCTTTTCAAAGCATGGCAAGGCAAGGACTGGTGCTTGGGTGAGCTTGGACATGATGGTTTCAAAGGCTTCTTGGGCTTTGGGAGTCCACTTGAATGATGTGCCTTTGATAACCTCGGTCATAGGGGCCATAATGGTGCTAAAGTTTCTAATGAACCGCCTATAGAATGGAAACTTCGCACATCATGAATGCTCTTTGGGATTGGCCAAGACCGAATGGCTTCCACCTTACTCTCATCAACCTTGATACCTTCATTTGTAACAATGTAACCAAGGAAGGTCACCTCATGAGTGAAAAAGGTGCACTTTTTGAGGTTACCATAGAGCTTTTCTTCTTCTAGGACCTTCATGACTTGGGTGAGATGTTGAAGGTGCTCTTCTTCATTCTTGCTATAGATGAGGATGTCATCAAAATACACCACAACAAATTTGCCAATAAAGGGTCGGAACACTTGGTTCATAAGCCGCATGAAGGTACTTGGAGCATTTGACAATCCGAATGGCATGACTAGCCACTCATACAAGCCTCCTTTGGTTTTGAATGCCGTCTTCCATTCATCTCCCTCTCTAATGCGGATTTGGTAGTAACCACTTCTCAAATCCACCTTAGAGAACACACTAGAACCATATAACTCATCAAGCATATCCTCAAGGCGGGGAATTGGATATCTATACTTGATGGTTATCTTGTTGATTGCTCGACTATCAACACACATACGCATGCTCCCATCTTTCTTTGGCACAAGGAGGGCCGGAACCGCACAAGGGCTCAAGCTCTCTCTAATCAACCCCTTATCCATAAGCTCATCAACTTGCCTTTGGATCTCCATGGTTTCCTTGGGGTTTGTCCGGTAAGCCGGTTTGTTAGGGAGAATGGAACCGGGTATGAGATCAATATGGTGTTGAATGGTTCTTTGTGGTGGTAGGCCGGGGGGTATTTCTTCGGGGAAGACATGGCTAAATTGCTCAAGGAGGGAAATGGCTAGGGGATGTGATGGTGTGGGGGTTTCGGCTTCTTCAAGAGAGGCTAGGATCCACTCCTTAAAGGCCTTGAATTCATGGTGAGAAGCCTTAAGGAGAGGCTCACTCACGGCTAGAAGCATGTCCGAATGGTCATGGCTTGGTTGGGGCTTACTTTTGTGGAGTTGGGAAGGGCTTAATGGGGCAAGGGTGATCTTTTTCCCATCTTTGTGGAAGGTGTAGGTGTTTAGATAGCCATCATGGATGACCTTCCGATCAAACAACCAAGGTCTCCCCAACAAAAGGTGACATGCATCCATGGGATGATATCACACCACAATTCATCAAGATAGTGCTTCCCAATTGAAAATGAAATCAAGCACCTTGAATTAACTTGCAACCCTTTACCTTGATTTAGCCATTGGATGTTGTAGGGGTGAGGATGAGCCGAAGCTTGAAGGCCAAGCTTCTCCACCATAGTCGCGGAGGCCACATTTGCACAACTCCCTCCATCAATGATGAGGGAACATACTTTGCTTCGAATAGTACATCTTGTATGAAAGATGTTCTCCCTTTGCTCTTCAAGTTCTCCCCTTTTTGCACTTAAAGCTCTCCTCAATACAAGCAACTCTCCTTCATCCGCTTCCTCAATCACTTCTTCTTGTTCCTCCATGTAATACACACCTTCTCTCTCCTCCTCCTCTACTCCCTCTTCTTCCCTCTTCTCATCCCATTCGGCCAAGGCAATAACCCTCCTATTTGGACACTCCAAAGCAATGTGCCCAAGACCTTGACATTTGAAACATCTCCTTTGGTCATTTGGCTTAGGGTTGGGACGGTTTTGGGGTGGTGAACCTTTTTGTGGAGTTTGGTTCTTTTGTGGAGGTGAGGGTGTAGCAACCGTAGGCTTGGGAGGTGGGATAAGAGCTCCCCTTGTTGAAAGGTTGGCTCTTGGGAAAGGGTTTGGGAGGTTCTCTTTTGTAGAGCTTGGATTTCCTTTGTTGTTCAACTTTGTGGGCTAAGACACACACCTCATCAAAAGTGGTGTATTGTTGCAACTCTACCACATGAGCATATGTAGGATCTAACCCACCCAAATACCTCACTATGGTTTGCTCTTCGGGCTCCCTCAAATCACATTTGATTATCAACTTCTCAAATTCCCTAGTGTACTCCTCAACACTCAAGTTCCCTTGGGTAAGATTGTGAAGTTGGGAGTAGTTGTCTTGTAGGTAAGATGGGGGTAAGAAACGGGCTTTGAGTTTGGCTTTCATCTTCTCCCATGTTCGAATCTTTCCCTTCCCTTGCCTAACTCTCTTTGCACAAAGGTTGGACCACCAAAGAGAAGCGTATTTACGAAGTTTAAGGGCCACAAGTTTTACCTTATTTCCCTCGGATATCTCTTTGTAGTCGAAGATCCTCTCGACAGTTTGCAACCATTCTAGGAACTCATCGGGGTCTAGCTTCCCTTCAAACTCCGGAATTTCCACTCGGATGTCTCCTTGGTGAGAGGTTGTTCGCCTTCCTCTTCTTGATCTTCCGTAAGCCTCCTCTTCACTTGATGAACTCAAGGGTGGGGCCTCTCTTACTTCCGGCTCGGAGTCGGAGGAGTTAGAAGATCGGGAACTTCTAATCTCCTTGCGCTTTTGTTTCAAAGAGTCTCCAAGTTGTCGCCTCAAATACTCATTCTGACCTTTGATCTCCTCATTTTGAAGCCTCAAGGCCTCATAATTTCTCATGAGAGCCTCAAACTTTTCTTCCATGGTCATGCTAGTAGTGCTCACGTTGAAACCAGGAGGAACTTCACGGCTGGGATGCGGCACGGGCGTGCGGTGAGGCACGGTGTGACCGTGCTCTGGCTCTGGACGGGGGTGAAATTGAGATGTTGCTGGAATAGGGGTGGCACGGTCGTGCGACATGGCACGGTGTGGGCGTGCTGAAGTACTGGCTTGTGGGTGAAAAGCAAGTGTAGCTGGATTGTGAAGGTGGCACGGTCGTGCTCTTTGGCACGGGCTGACCGTGCCGCTTTTCTGGGCAGTGGAAAACCGTGGAGCACGGTTTGGTGTTTTTGAGGGGGAATGTGTTTGGGGTGTTTGGAAGGATGTTGGGCAACAAGCTTAGGCCTAGGGAAGCCTTAGCTCTGATACCAAATATGATGTATCCTCAAGAGGCAACCAAGAGGATAGGAAAGGGGATGGAGTGAATGCAATGAAAGGTAACAACAAGGCAACTTTGAATCCACAAACTCACCTTGATTTGGAGATGATAGAACGGAACTAACACCGACCTTGGATACAGAAACACCACCAAGGTTTGATGTTAGGGCCCTTAACAACCTCTTGGATACAGAAACACCACCAAGAAGGAAGTTAAGACTCTACTAGATCACCACTCAACTTGGCCAAGAGATGAGATAAGCTAGGAGAGAGTTTGAGGATTCAAAGGAGCAAAAGCTCAACTTTCATTCAATATTCAACATGAGTGGCCGGCCAAAGGGGGTGAGAGGGCATTAATACAAAAGTTCCAAGTACAAAGCATAGGCCCTAGGTTGCACTATAAGCTAAACTAGGCAAAAATACATAGATCACATCAAACAAAAATAGGTAGATGCATCCTCCACTTGACACCTCTTCAATGCTAATCTTGAGGATGATGTGTCGGCCAAGGGGTGAATGGAAGCTTCTTGGCAGCTAAGTACCCTTCATTATGACTCTTGCAAGTGGCTAAGCATGGGTTAGAGCAACAAAAACACCTCACCACTCTCTCTTGTACCCGGCTGGCTTGGACCGGTTAAAAGGGTATTTCTTCCCTTGTTTTGGTGGTTAATAGCTCCTCTTGAGTGTAATTTGGCTGAGGTTTTTTATGGTCACTTGATAATATTTTTAAAGTACTTTCAAGCCATAAAAGTTTCAACCTAAATAGAGGAGAAATGGGCCACCAAACAGCCTCTTGTTTCAGCCCTGTCCAGTTCAGCGCCAGAACATAGTGATTGACTTTGCTTGGAGTTTTGAGGTATCAAATGAACTCCAAATGACTTGCAAGAGGTCTTGATGGAAAGAGCACATCTTGAACTTAAACTTAGGCTTCCTGCAACCCCACTTTAGCCTTGGGAGGTTTAAGAAATAACGTGCACAAAACCGGGTTTGTGCACGCCTGAAATTCCAGTTTTGAGGAAATAGCTTCCTTGCTCCCTTAGGGTGATTTCTTGCATCTTGGACGTGAAGTTTGGACCTTTTGGGTTCCCTTGATGGTCACGGATCATGTTGGGGGATGGACCTCCATCAAATGGGCATGTGCACAGCCGAAAAGTGGCTTTCTCCTTTGCGGCTGTCCAATGAGAAGCAAGGAACATCTTTCTTTGTCTCTCTTCTCTCATTGGTCGTTCTTCCCAAGGTTGCAGCTGATCATTGGTGTCTTGAGACGTGTGCCCAGCCTTGAGGGGCATGCCATATCAGTTGAAGTGAAGAAAACCCACCGGTGGAGGCAAAAATAAGCCGGGACATCAAACCAGGTTCAAGGACAGAATTGGACCCGGATTTTAGGCTTGGTTTAACCATTGCAAAAATGGATATGACTTGGATTTTAACTATAGGGGGGAAGTCCAAGATGTGTATAAACCCCCCCATCCAAGAAATTAAGGTTAAACAATGTCTAAGTGGGGTAATCAAACCTAAACATTCAACCGTGCAAAATTGGTCCCAATCTGACCGGTTGGAGAAAAGCCTTTGATCTTCCATCCTCTTGTGTGTATGATTGGAAATCAATGCTTGAAGCTAAAAGTTAACATCATGAGGATTCCAAAAATGCAAAAATATAAATCTTAAGCCACAATGTAGCTTAAGAAATCAGGTGCACAAAACCGGGCTTGTTCTGGCCAGTTAGCCCGTTTGATTCAGCTTGAACTTCTTGCAAAAGATGAGCCATCTTCTTGGTTTGGGACCTTGTTCTGGGACGAGTTGGACTTGTTTCATCACGGACGAGGTCTTGGCTAGGTGGGGTTCCATCATCCTCCCCTTGTTGAAAAGATTTGACCCTCAAATCTGGTGGGGAGGTGTCTAGATAGAAGGGACTCAAATCAGCCACATTAAAGGTGGCTGAAACCTCATCTCACTAGGAAGATCAACCTTATAAGCATTGTCGTTGATCCTCTCCAAGACTTCAAATGGACCTTTAGCTCGTGACATGAGTTTGTTTTTCCTTTTAGAAGGAAAACCGTTCCTTCCTCAAATGGATCCATACTAAGTCTCCTGGTTGAAAGACAATCTTTCTCCTATGCTTGTTGGCGTGTGCTTCATAAACTGCATTAGTCTTCTCAATTCTTGCCCTCACCAACTCATGGAGCTTTTGAATCTCTTTTACTCTTTGTGTTGCATCAACATGGGGCTTTTCGTCTTGGGGCCGTGGGGTAAGATCATTGGGACTCAAAGGATCGATCCCATACACCACCTTGAATGGTGAAAGACCAGTAGCTTTACTAGGGGCCTTGTTGTATGCAAACTCAGCATGTGGTAAGAGTAAATCCCAGGCTTTAGCATTAGGTTTAATCAAAGCCCTTAGGAGAGTGCCTAAGGTTCGATTAGTTACCTCCGTCTGACCATCAGTCTGGGGATGACAGGTAGTACTGAATAACAACTTGGTACCAAGCTTTTTCCAAAGGGTAATCCAAAAATGACTGAAAAACTTTGTATCCCTATCTGAAACAATGGATTTAGGAATACCATGCAACCTTGTTACCTCCTTAAAATAGACTGCGGCAATGTGTGTAGCATCATTGGTCTTATTGCAGGGAATGAAATGTGCCATCTTCGAAAATCTATCTACCACCACGAAGATTGAATCCTTTCCCCTTTGTGTCTTAGGTAGGCCCAAAATGAAGTCCATACTCACGTCTACGGGCAGTGGGGTGTATAGGCCGTGAGGTAGAGTATGACTCTTAGCTGCTTGGCACGTTCCACATCTCCTAAGGATGTCTTGAACATCCTTTTCCATTCCTGGCCAATAGTAATGTTCCCTTAACATGGTTAAGGTCTTGGTCTCTCCAAAATGACCCGCCAAGGAACCTCCATGAACTTCTCTGATTAGAAGTTCACGAGTGCTACACTTGGGAATACACAATCGTACTCCCTTGAATAGATAACCTTCTTCGATTAAGAAATCTCCCTTGGGGTGCTTCGAACATGCAGCATAAAGATTCCCAAGGTCTTCATCTTCAGCATATAAACTCTTAAGATGCTCAAAACCAAGAATAAGAGCATCTAATTGAAACATAAGGAGATACCTCCTTGATAACGCGTCCGCACCTTGATTTAGCTTTCCCGATTTGTGCTTAATGGTGAAGTGGAATGACTGAAGGAATTCAACCCACTTAGCATGGCGTGAGTTAAGTTTATGCTGGCCTTGAATGTACTTCAATGCCTCGTGATCTGAATGAAGTATAAATTCACTGGCCACTAAGTAATGACTCCAATGTTCTAGGCACCGAATAAATGCATAGAATTCCTTGTCATATGTAGAGTATTTTCTTCTTGAGTCACATAGCTTTTCACTAAAGAAGGCCAATGGCTTTCCTTCTTGAGTTAAAACTCCACCAATCCCTACTCTTGATGCGTCGCATTCGACCTCAAAAACCTTCTCAAAGCACGGCAATGCAAGAACCGGTGCTTGAGTAAGTTTCTTCTTGACTTCTTCAAAGGCAGATTGTGCCTTAGGATTCCATTCAAATAATGAACCCTTTAGCACTTCGGTCATAGGGGACATGATGGTGCTGAAGTTTCGAATAAAACTTCTATAAAAAGATGCCAATCCATGGAAGTTTCGAACATCATGTATACTTTGTGGTTGAGGCCAAGTCCGAATAGCCTCTATCTTTCCTTCATCTACCTTAATTCCTTCACTGGACACAATGTACCCTAAGAATGTAACCTCATGAGTAAAGAAGGTACATTTCTTAAGATTACCATACAATTGCTCACGTTCAAGGACATGCATAATTTGATTGAGATGATTTTGACGCGTTTGCTCGTCCTTGGAATAAATCAGAATATCATCAAAGTAGACCACCACGAACTTGCCAATATAAGGTTTGAATACTTGATTCATTAACCTCATAAAAGTACTGGGAGCATTGGAAAGACCAAATGGCATAACTAGCCACTCGTATAAACCTCCCTTAGTCTTGAATGCAGTCTTCCATTCATCTCCTTCTCTTATCCTGATTTGGTAGTAGCCACTTCGAAGATCAATTTTTGAAAAGACTTTAGAGCCATGTAATTCATCCAACATATCTTCAAGTCCGGGTATAAGATACCTATACTTGATTGTAATTTTGTTTATGGCCCTACTGTCCACACACATTCGTTGGCTGCCATCTTTCTTGGGAACCAACAAGGCAGGTACGGCACAAGGACTTAAGGACTCATGTACAAGTCCTTTTGAGATCAATTCCTCTACTTACCGTTGAATCTCCATGGTTTCCTTTGGGTTCATTCTATAGGCTGTTTTGTTTGGGAGAACTGAACCAGGAATGAGATCAATGTGGTGCTAGATATCACTTTTAAGGGGTAAACCCGAGGGTATCTCTTCTGGAAACAAACGACAGAAAGTTTGGATGAGTGATTTGGCAAAGGGGTGAGTTGGTAAGAGGGATTCTGGTTCATCTTGGGGTGTTAAGATCCACTCTTTAAAAGCCTTAAACTCATGATTAGAAGCCTTTAAAAGAGTTTCACTAAAAGTGAGTAAGCAACCAGAATGCTCATGGCCTTTTGTGGGCTTATTTTTGAGGAGTTCGGATGGTGATAATGGCTTTAGGGTAATCTTCTTTCCTCCCTTAGACAAGGAGTATGTATTCAAGAAACCATCATGTGTTACTCTTCGATCGTACATCCAGGGCCTACCCAACAGTACATGGCATGCATCCATAGGTATAACATCACACCAAAGTTGGTCTTGATAGTTCTTACCAATGGATAATGAAATGAGGAACCGTGAGTTGACTTGAAGTCCCTTGCTTTGATTCAGCCATTGTATATTGTCTGGATGGGGATGGGCTGTAGCTTGTAAGCCTAATTTCTCAATCATGGTAAGAGATACCACGTTTGCACAACTCCCACCATCAATAATCAATGAACACACCTTGCCCAGGAACTATGCACCTAGTATGAAAAATGTTCTCTCTTTGTTCATCCTTAGTGCTCTTTCCTCCTCAACCTCTTCTTGACTCTCCCCATATTCTTCTTCAGTTTCACCATCAATTTCACCTTCCTTCTCTTGCTCATCCACGGCTCTCCACTTGGCCAAAGTAATCACTTTGCGATTTGGGCACTCCGAGGCTATGTGGCCTAATCCTTGGCACTTGAAACATCTTCTAGTACTCATAGGGTTGGGGTTTGGTCGAATTGGGGGTGTTGGGGCCTTTTGTGGTGCTTGGGTTCTTTGTGGATTAAAAGGAAAGGGATTTTGTGGTTTAAAAACCGGTTGGGAACTCCCCTTGTAGGGTTGGCTCCGGATTAGAGGTTTCTGATTGGGAGGTTTAAAAGTTTGCTTAGCTTTCTTTTGTTGTTCAACTTTGTGAGCAAGCACGCAAACCTCATCAAAAGTAGTATAAGCTTGTAATTCAACAACATTAGAGTACCTAGGATCAAGTCCTCCCAAGTACCTAACAATTGCTTACTCTTCGGGTTCATGTAGGTCACATTTAATCACAAGCTTCTCAAATTCCCTAGTATACTCTTCAACACTTAGATTGCCTTGGTTTAGATTATGAAGTTGTGAATAGCAATCTTGAACATACGTAGGGGGTAAAAATCTCGCCTTCAACTTGGTTTTCATCTTTTCCCAAGTCCTAATTTTAGCTTTACGTTCCCTAACTCTCTTAGCACATAAGTTGGTCCACCATAAAGAAGCATACTGACGTAGTCTCAATGCCACCAACTTGACTTTCTTGTCTTCTAGAACGTCCTCCACCGTATGCAACCAGTCCAAGAACTCTTCTGGATCAAGCTTGCCTTCATATTCTGGAATCTCAACTCTAAAATCATTAGAGTTACCTTGCATTCTTTGTTCTGGTCGTGACCTCCTTGATGGTTTTTCATCACTTGAAGATTCAAGGTTATCGCCGAAAACTTGCTCTCGGCTGTGTGGGGCAGAATAGGACGGTTCCTCATTCAACTTCTGCTTTTGCTTGAGAAAAGTACCCAATTGCTTGCGTAGGTGCTCATTTTGCGCCTTTAGTTCTTGATTAGAAGAAGTAATTTCATGATTACTCTTCAAAACAGCATCAAGCTTCTCTTCTAGGCTTAAACTAGTACTCATGTTCGTACTTGTTCAAGGAATGAACGAATTCTGACTTGTGTTTTGTGAATGGGAGAAGAAAGAAATTTGAATGTGTGGGTTCAATACCAGGCCAAGATGAAACGTAGCTCTGATACCAAATATGATGTAAAGCTCAAGGGAAGAGAAGACCCAAGCTAACCTCACATCAAAAGAGACTAAACTTAAGGAATTGTCACGGCCTAGAGTGGCACGGTCGTGCTTGTATGCACGGCCACACCGTGCCAACTTGCTGCCCACGAAACTAGAAGAGTCCAGTTTTGCACGGTATGAAGGCTCTTGAATTCTAGGTTGATTTCAAGCCTTTCGGTGAAATGGAAATCATGGGAAAGGATGTATATGAAGGTAAATGGAGTGGATCGATGAGGGGATATGAAGGATACACTAAGTGAAAGAAATCAAGTGAGCATTCAAGCTAATAACTTCACTTAGAAACCGGTGAGATGAACTCGGTTAGGATAGAACTAAACTCTAGGATTGGATACAGAATCACCACCAACCTTTGAGTTTAGGGTCCTTAATCTTGATTAAGATACAGAATCACATTAAGATACAGAATCACCACTTAATCAAGGTTAAGACTCACTTGAACACCACTTAGTTTAGCCTAAACTAAGATAAGCAAGTAAGAATTTCAGAGAAAGCTTTCAAATGCTCTCTAGGAAGTTTTTCATTCAAGTCTGAAGTATCCCTTCCAAAATGGCCGAAACTTGCTTTTGTTACATGCCTTACAATCATTCTGGCTAGCAAGCAAGTAGGCAAGCACCTCACCTTACCCTCCTAAGGAGGAAAGGTGTTAATTAGCCTTAATCTCCTCGGTTAGGGCTAACCGGTTGTAAAGTGAGCTTAAGACTAATCAAAGTACATTCAAACTAGTAAAGAAAGCAAGACAAATGATTATTACAACTTAATTAACTTGTACTTAAGTGTAAACAGCTAGAAACTCAGCAAATGGGCATGTGCACAGCCGAAAAGTGGCTTTCTCCTTTGCGGCTGTCCAATGAGAAGCAAGGAACATCTTTCTTTGTCTCTCTTCTCTCATTGGCCGTTCTTCCCAAGGTTGCAGCTGATCATTGGTGCCTTGAGACGTGTGCCCAGCCTTGAGGGGCGTGCCATATCAGTTGAAGTGAAGAAAACCCACCGGTGGAGGCAAAAATAAGCCGGGACATCAAACTGGGTTCAAGGACAGAATTGAACCCTGTTTTTAGGCTTGGTTTAACCATTGCAAAAATGGATATGACTTGGATTTTAACTATGGGGGGGGGGGAAGTTTAAGATGTTTATAAACCCCCCCATCCAAGAAATTAAGGTTAAACAATGTCTAACTGGGGTAATCAAACCTAAACATTCAACCATGCAAAATTGGTCCCAATCTGACCGGTTGGACAGAAGCCTTTGATCTTCCATCCTCTTGTGTGTGTGATTGGAAATCAATGCTTGAACCTGAAAGTTAACATCATGAGGATTCCAAAAATGCAAAAATATAAATCTTAAGCCACAATGTAGCTTAAGAAATCAAGTGCACAAAACCGGGCTTGTTCTAGCCAGTTAGCCCGTTTCATTCAGCTTGAACTTCTTGCAAAAGATGAGCCATCTTCTTGGTTTGGGACCTTGTTCTGGGACGAGTTGGACTTGTTTCATCACGGACGAGGTCTTGGCTAGGTAGGGTTCCATCACTAAGGTTTCCTCCCATGGTCTAGAAATGAAATCATGCTTAGTTTTGATTGGTTTAAGAGAAGGCATAAAACTGGGCTGAAAATAGGTTCTAGAACCTGTTTTAGTGCTAGGTGTAATTTCCTTCCTCTAAGGGTTTGCTTAGCTGCTTGGTTGCTTCTACTTTCAATCACATTCAAGGCTACAAGAGGCACCACCATATGCTATAAATAAGCATTGGAAAGAGCCTAGCCAATGAGAAAAGAAAGGAAGATTCAACACCTTGTAGTCTGATTGGTATGCCAAAAAGGGGTTTCGCTTTATGGCTGCTTTTCTTTCTTTTCTCTAGTAAAGCTGATGTATTAGGATTAAATACATGTATTAAGAATAAGTATGATCATTTGTCTTGTTTTCCTTGTATTTTGGTTGTAATTGGTCTTAGATTAATCAAGCTTGTAAACTAGATTAGTCCTAAGTGCCTAGCTAAGCATACTTAGACATTTCCTTCATAAGGAGGAAACCTCCTTTGCTAGTATTCTGCCTAAGGGCCGTGTATGTACGGCCTTAGAGGGCTTGTGTTGTACTTAACTTTGACATTGAATACAGAATCAGAATTGAGAGCATTTGCTTTTGTATCCCTTAAACACTTCACTTGCTTATCCTTAATTAGGTCGATTAAGGTGGTGATTAAGTACATCTTAACTTTTAATTATGTGGTTTTTTAGTATCCTAATTCATGTTAAGGGCCCTAAACTCAATCTTAGTGGTGTTTTTGTATCTAAGAGCGAGTTTAGTTCTATCCTATTCATTCATTCCAACTGTGATATCACTTAAACTCACCTTTGAATTCAGCTTGCTTAGTTTAGCATTTGGACTCAATCTTGAGTATTCCTGATTCTCCTCTACAGATAAATCAAATTTCGTATCAGAGCAAGTTTCATCTTGGCCTAAAACCAACCCCCACATGCCCCGAAGCCACCCCAAACAGTCATCCTATTCTGCCCAAAACACAAACCGTACCTAGCTACTATCATCATGAGTACTAGTATGAGTTTGGAAGAGAGATTTGACGCACTCATAAGGTAGAATGAGTTTCTGTTCAATAAAATCAGTGAAGATGCTCAACGTGAACAAGAAACTAAGGCTCAAAATGAGTATCTTTGAAAATAGCTTGGTTCTTTTTTGAAAAAAAAAAAGCAATAAGTCAATGAAGAACCACTCTAATTTGATCCAAAAGGGCAAGAACAAGTGTCTAGTCATACCTTAGATTCATCTAATGAGGATGAACCCTCAAGGATGATAAGACCAGAACCATGGATTCAAGCTAATACAAATGATTTTAAAGTTTAAATCCCAGAATATGATGGTGATGGAATCCCATATAGCCAAGATGAAGAAGAGGGCCTTGAGAGTCTTAAAAGGTCCAATGCAAGTTCCAAAGTCCAAGGAATGGTTTAGATTTTAGAGAAGAGTGATTTTTTTGCATTTTTGGGTTCCTTATGATGTTAGCTTTCAGGTCCAAGCATTTAAAATCAATCATGCACAATCGAAGTCAACAGATCAAGGCCTTGTCCAACCTGCTAGTTTTGGTTCAAAACAGCATGGTAAAATGTTTTAGTACAAATCTTCGACTTAAACATGATTTAACCTTGATTTCTTGACAGGGGAGTTTGTAAACACCCTAAGGAGTCCCCCCATGGCCTGAAATTAAAATCATACTGATGGAAATCCCTCCATCCCTTTTGTTTTAAAAAGAATCAAATCAATTAGGTAAGCTCAATATGCTGGTTTAAGGATGAATAAATCATCCTCATTTTGTTTTAGACCTAAAACAGCAGGTCAAGGTTTGCTTCCAATAGCAAACCCGGTTTTGAGAGGTTAATTACGTAAACCCCTTTAAGGTTTAAGTCCAATATCTTGCATTGGGATTGAAGTTTAAAAGAAGTCAGCTTTCTAGAAAATCAAGTTTCACCCCAATTTGGACTTCATTTACTCTCTCAAATTAGCTAATAAAACCAAGATATACAAACTACCAGTTCAAACAGAATGTACCCGATTTTTGGGTATGTGATTTGATAAGCTTAATGGTGGTCTAAACCTTGGATTTTTACCTTTTTAGAATCACCAAGATCTTAGATTTCATGTCCAATTGGAATTACCAGATTTGGAGTTCAATTGGTCAGTGAACGAAGCTCATTTTCAGTCCTATGCTGTTTTGGATCCAATTCTGCATGGTTTGGGTATAACCTATTTCAAGGTGCAAATGACGTCCAAATGCTTTGATTCAAAAAGGAGGGTAAACTAGACATCTTAAGGTTTCCTTCCATGTAAAGAAAGCTCAGATTACTCAGCATTTGAGGTGTCAACCATGAAGCACAAGACAAGTCAGAAACCGGCACCTAGACACCCGATTACTTAGCTAGGTGGTTTTCCCTCCTAGATGGGTTTGCTAGAGGTGTGTGCTTTCCTACTTGGTCACCTTGAGCTGCTTAGTAAGCTGCCACTCAGCCACATAGGAGTGAGACACGTGTAAGCAAGAAGAAGGCGACACTTGGCAAGCTATGAACCGGCCACACTCACTCTACATGGCAGCCATGCATTCTCAACCTTTTGAGGTGGCAGCCGTGTGAAACTTACCTCTCTTGAAGGGAAATTGAGTCAACAAGGTTTCTTAATGCTTAGGAAAGAGTTTAAGAAGGAAATCTTGTGTTTTGTAGCTTAAACTTTCAGCTTATGTATGTTAAAGCTTAAACCGTGCACTACTTAGTTTAGGATTAGCTTAATAACTTTCCTTGCTTAGAAGGAAAGCTCATTTCGTATTTTCTGAAGGCCTATTTAAAGTGCCATAGTTGTTCATTTTGAGATATATCAGAATTGAATCAAAAACCTCTTTGAGAGCTTTGTGCTTTCGTGCCTTAGTGCAACCAAACACTTCACTTGCTTATCTTAGTTTAGGCCGAACTAAGTGGTGATCAAGTAAGTCTTAACTCTTAATTAGGTGGTGTTTCTGTATCCTAATTGAGGTTAAGGGCCCTAAACTCAAACTTAGTGGTGTTTCTGTATCAAAGTAAGAGTTTAGACTATCCAAACCCTTTGAAACAACTTGAATTGCTTAAGGTGTTCATTCGGACCTCACAAACCCGTGTGATTCCCCTTGGTGTTCTTTGGTGTTTCCTTCTTTTGTTTTATCATTTAGAATCCCTTGATTCTAAAACCCATCCTATCTCACGTGTTTGCTGCCTCACAACCAGCATATTACGTCCCACTTTCCTTGGTTTTGTATTGATTGTATTCTCTCTTGGTTTTAAGCTTTCACTCTTCAATTGAGTATTAGCATTAACCCTCGGGAGGTACATCACATACTCATTTTTGATTGATGGAAGGAATGTCACAAAATTGGGCTAAAAATTATTTAGAGAACCTGATTGAGTGCTGCATGTTTTTCCTTCTTCAAAGGGTTTCCTCAGCTCCTTTCCAGCTTGCTTGCTTCAATCACTAGTCAAGCAGCTAGGAAACACCATGATTTGCTGCTGAGAAGCCTTGGGATGTGTCCACTCAATGAGAGCAAAAAGGGAACAAATGCACATTGCATTCCAATTGGATAGCCGAAAAGATGATTCACTTTATGGCTGCTTTTCCCCTCATTTTGCTAGTAATGCTGGTGTATTAGCTTAATTAAGTTGTATTAAAGTTAAGTACATCATTTGTTTTGCTTTCCTTAACATTGTGGTTATAATTAGTTTATGTCAAGCAAGCTTGTAATCTAGCTCAGCCTTAAGTGTGCGGATTTAGCAAGTGAAGCTGTTTCCTTTCAAGGGGGGAAACCTCCACCAGCTTGCTTCGCTACTTAGTTGCTTGCTTGGTCATGTATTAATGTTTTAGCATGGCCATTTTGTAACTTAGACTTTGATATTGAATGAAAACCCAGAATTGAGAGAAAATAGCTTTCGTTCCCTAAATACTTCACTTGCTTATCCTTAATTTGGTCGATTAAGGTGGTGATCAAGTAAGTCTTACACCTTGATTAAGTGGTGTTTCTGTATCTTAATCACAGTTTAGGAACCCTAAGCTCTAGTTTAGTGGTGATTCTTATCTAAATAAGAGTTTGGTTTATCCTTCTTTCACTCATTTATTCACGGATTTATTCGCACTTAGCTTGAATTCAGTTTGCTTTACAATTAGCTTCGAATTCAGGTTTGAGCATTAGTGTTTTCCTTCCAGGATATATCATATTTGGTATTAGAGCTTTGGTTTTTTCTTGGCCTAGTACATCCCTCCACTTCCAGAATTCATTCCCACTTAAAATTCCAAACACTCTTAGTTTGAATCCAAACGCAAACCGTGAGCAAGATGAGTTTTACCATGAGTTTGTGAGAGAAGTTTGAAGCATTAATGAGGCAGAATAAAATGTTGGCGAAGAAGATTCGTGAGGATGCTCAACAAAAGCAAGAAACTCAAGCTCAATTTTTGAAGCAAAAGCAAAATGTGAATGAAGAAACTTGATCAATTCGAACCAAGAAGGCAAGAGCAAGTCTTTAGTCGTAACCTTGATTCATCCAGTGGAGATGACTTGATGGAGACCATCGTGAGAAGCCCAAGGACCATCAAGCTCAGCCCAAGGAGGACTCACTCAAGCTTCAAGAAGTCAAGGAAGTTGCCAAACTTTGCCGGAATTGGCGTTCATACCCGAAGAGGTAGTGCCGCCGTCATCCAGAAATTTCCCGCTTTTTGTGTGCACTTTTGGCCTACCTAAAGTGGTCCCACAACTTGAGGCTCCACATGGTTTTGAAGTTTAAGATTTCAGCTTTCAAATAAGCCCAAGTTTGTTTAATTTGGACGTCATTTGATTGGGCAAATATCACTCAAAGATACGTTATGCTGATCCAGTCCAGTCTGAGATAGGTGCATTGTTTGGGCCATAACTTTCAAACCGCTTATCCAAATTGAGCAAATGAGCCCATTCTGGAAAATAGACTTCCAGGGCTTTCTAACAAGCCCAAGAACGCGTGATTTGGCCGAGTATTCTGGAAGTTATGCTCTGTTGAAGTTGAGGCAGTTGCAAGGATTAATGCTGGGAATATGAAGAGTCTTAGGTTACATATATTTGTGTGGCTGATATTGTGCACGTTTTAGATGCTTCTAGATTGATGTAATCAGCTGCAAAAATCCTAGAATATTCCTTGTAACCTCCCCCACCCCTTTTATGATGAGTCTTTTCATTTTTCTTAGACTTTTCATTAGCTAGTTTTAATTGTTAGGAGTTATTTGAGTCCTTTGATTGTCTTTTGCTGAGTCTATAAAAAGGGGAGGGGCGTGCGAAGCTATTCATTCAGCATTGTAAGAAATTTCCAAAGCAATACAAGTACTTTGAGTGTGTTTCTCAAAAGTGCAACTAAATTCCTAGTTCTATATCTTGAATTGTGGCAAATTCAAGTGGTGTTCTAGGTTCTCTTCTTTTCCAATTGGAGTGATTCCTTGGTTAAGACAAGAGAATTAGCCCAAGGTCAAGTCATTGAGTGGCTCTGTGAAGGATTATCTCAATTACAAGATCTTGTTCTATTCCTTTTTCTTGTGTAGTGAAATTCTTCATCCATCTCATCCATCTTTCATTTCTCTTCCCAATTTGGCTTATTTTGAGTTGGAGTTTGATTTGGTTCACTTGCCACCCACATATACATCAATTGGTATCAGAGCCAAGGTTCTTAAGTGACCCACATCACACCCACATACATCCCAAAAAGCCAAACATACCAAAAAAAAAAAAAACAAAAAAAAAAAAAAGAGGCACAAACCGGCAAACCCAGTCTCGAAGACCAGAGAAGCAGCACGGTGCCCCCGTGCCATACCACACGACCGTGCCATATTCATTTTCCAGAAATCTGCAAGCCGAGACGCAGCACGGTGCCCCCGTGCCACCAAGCACGACCGTGCCACGGTAATTTTCTGCATTTCTTCAAGTCGAAGCATAGCACGGCCTGCCCGTGCCCCCTTGCATGACCGTGCCACTTTCCCTGCTGCCTATTCTTCCTTCAAAGCATCTCCAACATGTCTACAAAGTCCACAAGAAGCGACC
Source organism: Carnegiea gigantea (assembly GCA_029747015.1). Lineage (NCBI taxonomy): Eukaryota > Viridiplantae > Streptophyta > Magnoliopsida > Caryophyllales > Cactaceae > Carnegiea > Carnegiea gigantea. The sequence goes on along the minus strand of JAKOGI010002989.1, from coordinate 23,913 downwards.
AAGCACGTGTGGAAGAGTTAGAAGCGCAAGTCACCTATCTTCGAACTCAACTTGGGCAACTTTTGGAGGAAAAACGAAGGTGGGTTCATAGCCCCACTCCCTCTCATCCTCATGTACCGGTGGTCGAATTGGAAGAAGAAGTCTTTCAATCCCGAGCCAATTCTAGTGACGAAGAAGCCCCAAGGAGACGAAGGCAAGGAGGCAATATTGGTGGTGTCCGAATTGACATCCCCGAATTTGAAGGCCAACTTGACCCGGACTTATTTCTCGATTGGTTGCACACCATTGAGAGGATCTTTGAATATGAGGACATCCCGGAGGACAAGAAGGTAAAACTCGTAGCCCTTAAACTCAGAAAATATGCTTCAATCTGGTGGGCTAACCTTGGAGCGAAAAGAGCAAGGAATGGAAAGGGAAAAATCAGAACTTGGGCCAAAATGAAAGAAAAACTCAAGGCCAAGTTTCTTCCCTCTCACTATGTGCAAGACAATTATCTCAAGCTCCATCGACTCAAGCAAGGATCCAAGAGTGTGGAAGAATACACTCGGGAGTTTGAACAACTCCTACTCAAATGCGACTTGAAAGAAGATGACTCTCAAACCTTGGTAAGATACTTAACCAGACTTGATGAGTCTATTGCTCATATTGTTGAATTGCAACCATATTCATCCCTTGATGATTTGAGTTCTCTAGCCTACAAGGTAGAATAACAAAAGAAATCAAAGGGAAAGAGTATCCTATCCAAGCCTCTCTCTCGTCCTTACCCCACACAAAAGCCTCCGTACTACCCTCCTCGTCCACAAAATTCCCCACCATCACAAACCAAAAACACCACTCCAACCCCTCCAAAACCCTCCACACAAGAACCCAAATCAAAGGACAAGGTTCGTTGCTTTCGGGGCCAAGGTATGGGACACTATGCATCTGAGTGTCCAAACAGGAGGATCGTTTCCCTAGCGGAGTACCAAGAAGCATGGGATGAACATGCCTATGACGAAGAAGAAGAAGAGCACCATGAAGAAGGAAGTTTGGAAGAAGTTGAAGAAGGCCCCGATGAAGGAGAATTGCTAGTTATCCGCCGGTCCTTGAGTGGAATTGCCACTCAAAAGGACATGGAGCAAAGAGAAGCCATTTTTCACACCAGGTGTAACGTAGGAGACAAGGTTTGTTCCCTTATCATTGATGGAGGTAGTTGTGCTAACGTTGCCTCAAAGACGATGGTGGACAAACTCAAGCTGCAAGTCTCTCCTCGTCCAAATCCCTACACCATACAATGGTTGAATCAAGGCAAAGGTTTGCAAATTACTCACCGTTGTCTTGTTTCCTTTTCAATTGGGAAAAACTATAAAGATAAGATTTGGTGTGATATAGTCCCCATGGATGCTTGCCATATATTATTGGGTAGACCATGGCTTTTTGATAGAAGTGTCATCCATGATGGCCGGATGAACACTTACTCTTTTCTCAAGGACCGTAAGAAAATCACTCTTACCCCTCTCAAAAGTCCTTCCCCTCTCAACCAAAAGACAATCCTCATTTGGAAGTCTTCTTTACTACTCTTCTCAAATCTGAGCACCATGAGTATGAGTCTTTTAAAGACTTGATACTTTTACAAGAAGAGTCTAAGCCACCATCTCCCTCACATCCACTACTCTTGATTAAAGACCTTGAAGTGATGAAGCCATGTAGGGTTGCTGAAGAGTTTGAACAACTCTTGATTCAAGAAGTACGCCCTACCGAACTCCAAGCCCCCGAGTTGGAGGCATGTGGGGTTATTGAAGAAGTTGAGCAACTCTTGACCCAAGAAGAATTCACCTTAACCTCCATCAACCTTCCCAACCCCCCAAGTCACAAAAGGACCGACAAGCCTTAACCCTCATTCATCCTTCCCAAACCCTTGCCCCCAAAGAAGATTTCCCACTTCCGCCTCTTCCCCTCACCAGGTATGACCCGTTTTATCATCCTCCCCTCACCCTCTTCTATATCTCTCTAGAGGTGATACCCTGTGACCTCCTTCCCCAAAAGCTCCCATATTGTAAGCGCGACCCCTTTCTTGAGAGGCTTGCCAACCCTTTGAGTTTGAGGACAAACTCAAACAACCCGGGGAGTATGATGCATATTTCCATATGCATCATTTTTATTCAAGTCCAATTTCAAAGAAGAAAGGGTCAAAGAAGATCATGCATGGAAATGTGCCTATTTGGTCTTCTTAAGTGAGTTCAAAGACTTGCGACACTATGGAGAGGTCAAAAAGAGGTTAAGCTTTGCTAGAAATTTGGTGCCGAATTCATCCCTGCGAAACCCGATTTTTGTGACCACTTTTGGACAAGCTCAAGTGGCCCCACAACTTGAGGGCCCATGTGCTTTTGAAGCTTAAGATTTCATCTTTCAAATAAGCCCAAGTTTGTTTAATTTGGACATCATTTGATTGGGCAAAATATCACTCAAAGATACGTTATGCTGACCCAGTCCAGTCTGAGATAGGTGCATTGTTTGGGCCATAACTTTCAAACCGCTTATCCAAATTGAGCAAATGCGCCCATTCTGGAAAATAGACTTCCAGGGCTTTCTAACAAGCCCAAGAACGCGTGATTTGGCCGAGTATTGTGGAAGTTATGCTCTGTTGAAGTTGAGGTAGTTGTAAGGATTAATGCTGGGAATATGAAGAGTCTTCGGTTACATATACTTGTGTGGCTGATATTGTGCACGTTTTCGATGCTTCTAGATTGATGTAATCAGCTGCAAAAATCCTAGAATATTCCTTGTAACCTCCCCCACCCCTTTTATGATGAGTCTTTTCATTTTTCTTAGACCTTTCATTAGCTAGTTTTAATTGTTAGGAGTTATTTGAGTCATTTGATTGTCTTTTGCTGAGTCTATAAAAAGGGGAGGGGCGTGTGAAGCTATTCATTTAGCATTGTAAGAAATTTCCAAAGCAATACAAGTACTTTGAGTGTGTTTCTCAAAAGTGTAACTAAATTCCTAGTTCTATATCTTGAATTGTGGCAAATTCAAGTGGTGTTCTAGGTTCTCTTCCTTTTCCAATTGGAGTGATTCCTTGGTTAAGACAAAGAGAATTCGCCCAAGGTCAAGTCATTGAGTGGCTCCGTGAAGGATTATCTCAATTACAAGATCTTGTTCTATTCCTTTTTCTTGTGCAGTGAAATTCTTCATCCATCTCATCCATCTTTCATTTCTCTTCCCAATTTGGCTTATTTTGAGTTGGAGTTTGATTTGGTTCACTTGCCACCCACATATACATCAAGGAATGAGGTCAATATTGATGTATGTTAACCATGGGAATGTCAAAAGATGAGAATGTGTGATGGGGAAGATTGAAAACAAGGACAAGCAAAAACCGAAAAGAACAATGAGCTCACCCGGTCTTGATGGATAGTGTGCAATTCTCTTGTCTAAGATAAGCCAAAGGCGCCACTTAGAGGAGAAGTTGGGCTATTCCTTCTTAACTTATGGATACAGAATATCACCACCATAAGCAAGAGAAAGGAACCTAGAAGATCACCACTTGAACTAGCCAATTCAAGCTAAAGCAACTAGGAGTTTCAATGGAGAGTAAAACACTCAGATTTCATTTCATGATATTCAAAGCTGCCTTCTTACATTCCTAAAGGTCCCTTATATAGGAGGGAGCCTCAAAATTCGGATTACATGGGTTACAATGCAAGCCAAACGGATCAAGACAAAAGGGAAGCACAAAAAGCAAGAAAAGTACAAAAGGTGATGTTGACAGTTGCTGTCAAGTTTTCCAGATTGCAGGGTCAACTTTCAGCAGCTGTATCTTCGTCCTTACTTACCCAAATTGGCTCCAACATACCTTATTAGAAAGCTTAGAAAGTGTTCTTTCATATGACTACTTTTGAAGCTCATTTGGTGCAGCCGTTCAGGAGATATAAACAGAACAAGTGAGATGGTGCAGGCTGACTTCCCAAAAGCAGCTTTAGAAGTTTCCTTGCTTTTAGCCTCCTTGGGACACGTTTAACTCTGGTTTCTTTTCCCACCCTTTTAGCCAATTCAAAAAAGGATCTAGGGGTTAAAATTCCAGGTTGTTAGGGTTACTTTAGGTTGGGGAAAATGGGCTCCCAAAAACCGGACAAAATCTGACCTGGAAAACAGTTTTGGACAGTTTGGCTTTAACAAAGGGTTTGGATGGGCAAATGACATCCAAATGGGCTGAAACTTGATTTATTGGGCAGCTAACTCTCCAATATTTCCAGACATACCAAAAGTTTGGCTTTAAAGCCTCAGGTCATCAGGTTACCAAGGTCAGAAATTCGGGCCATGTGCGGGATGAGCCCGGCAGAATGCAAGTGATCGTATCTTGAGTGATTTCTAATCCTTGGATAGCCTTTGTGACCTCTTGAGCTATAAGAACCCCTTGGGGCTGATCCCCATCATCCCCCCCAGCTTGGGAAGAGTTTGTCCTCAAACTTGGTAGCTCGTCTTCTTCATCAAAGTAGGGCCTCAAATCGGCTACATTGTATGTAGCGGATACTCCATAGTCACCGGGCAAATCAACCTTGTATGCATTGGAATTGACTTTTTGAAGGATCTTGAATGGGCCATCCGAGCGTGGAAGAAGCTTGGACCTTCTTTTGCTAGGAAATCGCTCCTTTCTTAAGTGGATCCATACTAAATCTCCGGGCTTAAATTGGACTTCCTTGCGGTGCTTGTTTATCCGATCCTTGGTCTGATCATTGAACTTCTCAATTTTAGCCCTCACTTGTGCATGGAGCTCTTGGATTTCCTTTGTTCTCTTCTCGGCCTCCCAACTAAACTTGGTTGGAGTAGGGAGGGGTGTAAGGTCCATAGGTGTACAAGGGTTGAAACCATATACAACTTGGAATGGAGAAAGACCGGTGGCTTTGCTTGGCACTCGATTGTAGGCAAACTCGGCATGGCTAAGCAACTCATCAAGTAGGTCCTCAAATCTAGGGATGGGATAGCTGTACTTAATAGTGATTTTGTTGATAACCCGACTATCCACACACATCCTCATGCTTCCATCCTTCTTTGGTACCAATAAGGCCGGAACGGCACAAGGACTCAAGCTTTCCCGAATCATTCCTTTGGCCAAAAGTTCATCCACTTGTCTTTGGATTTCTTGGGTTTCTTGTGGATTCATTCTATAGGCCGGTTTATTTGGAAGGGTGGATCCGGGAGTGAGGTCTATTTTGTGTTGGATGGTTCTTTGAGGGGGTAGGCCATGGGGAATTTCTTGCGGAAATACATGGTTATAGGCTTGGAGAAGAGGGATGAGGAGGGGATGGGAGTGAGTGACGGTTTCGGTTTCACCTAGGCCAAGTAGGAGCCACTCCTTGAATGACTCATACTCATGGTTTTCGGCCTTGAGGAGGTTAGTGAGTAGGATGTCTTTTTGTGGGGTTTCTTTTGGCTTGAGGAGTTGGGAAGGACGAATGGGGGTAAGGGTGATTTTCTTGTGGTCTAGGATGAAGGAGTAGGTGTTCATTCGGCCATCATGCATAACATTTCTATCAAAGAGCCACGGTCTACCAAGGAGTACATGACATGCATCCATGGGAATCACATCACACCAAATTTCATCCTTATAGTTCTTTCCAATGCTCAAAGAAACTAAACAACGAGATGAGACTTGGATACCTTTGCCTTGATTGAGCCATTGAATGGTGTATGGAAAAGGGTGTGGAGATGCCGTGAGTTGAAGCTTGTCCACCAAGGTCTTGGATGCCACATTTGTACAACTCCCTCCATCAATGATGAGGGAACATACTTTGCCTCCTATGGTGCACCTCGTGTGAAAGATGGCCTCCCTTTGTTCATTCCCATCTTGAGTAGCCAACCCACTCAAAGCTCGCCTAACCACCAAGAGTTCACCTTCATCCGGGCCCTCCTCTACTTCTTCTAGGGCCTCATTCAAGTACAACTCCTTTTCTTCTTCCATTTCTTCTTCAAAAGATGCTTGGTACTTGGCTAGGGTGACCACTCTTGATGGAGGTCCATTCCCTAGCATGATCCATGGCCCACAAGGAAGCCCAAAGAGTCCAAGTTCCACGTCCAAAGTGCAAGAAATCAGCCTAGGAACACAAGAAAACTTTTTTGTCAAAACTGGAATTTCAGGCGTGCACAAACCCGGTTTTGTGCACCTAATTTCCTAACCTTCCCAAGGCTGAAATGGGGTTGCAGGAAGCCTAAGTTTAAGTTCAAGATGTGCTCTTTCCATCAAGACCTCTTGCAATTCATTTGGAGATCATTTGGTACCTCAAAACCGCAAGCCAAGTCAAACACTACATTCTGGCCAGAAACTGGACTGTCCGAATTTAAGGGCTGTGTTGGTGGACTTTTTCTCCTCTATTTGGTTTGAAACTTTTATGGCTTGAAAGTACTTTAAAAATATTATCAACTGGCCATAAAAAAACTCAGCCAAATTACACACATATAGAGCTATTAACCACCAAAACATTGCACAAAACATCCCTTTACCCGGTACATGGCCAGCCGGTACAAGGAGAGATGATTGAGGTGATTTTTGCTCTAATTCATGCTTAGCCACTTGCAAGAGCTGTCCTAAGGAGTGCCAATCTGCTGAGTGAAGTTTCCAAAGGCCCCTAAGTCGACACCTAAGCCTCAAGATCAGCAAAGATGAGGTGTCATGCCCGGGTTCAATCTAACCGGTTTTGTGTTGTTTGGATTTTGTGATTTCTACCTAGTTTAGTTCCTAAACTAGCTTAGCATAAGGTGCATAAGCTGAATGGAGGCTTCCTTTAGTCCCTAAAGTCGACACATCATCCTCAAGATGAGCATTGAAAAGTTGTCAAGTGGAGGATGCATCTACCCATTTATGCTTTGATTTGATCCTTGTAATTTTGCCTAGTTTAGCTTGTAGTGCAACCTAAGGCCTATGCTTGTACTTGAAAAGCTTGTATTAATACCCCCCAAGGCTTGGCCGGCCACTTACTCAAGCATTTGTATGAAATGAAGTTGAGCTTTGCTCCTTTGAACTCCCAAACTCTCTTCTAGCTTATCTCTTCCTTTGGCCGGGTTGAGTGGTGATCTATCAAGAGTCTTAACTCCTTCTTGGTGGTGTTTCTGTATCCAAGGGGTGGTTAAGGGCCCTAACATCTTTCCTTGGTGGTGTTTCTGTATCCAAGGTTGGTGTTAGTTCCGGTTGCTTATCCAAGTCTAAGGTGAGTTTGTGGTTTCAAAGTTGCCTTGAACTTCTTGCACTTTGCTTACATTTTTCCCATCCTCTTGACTTTCCCTAGAGGATACATCATATTCGGTATCAGAGCTAAGGTTTCCCTAGGCCTAGGCTTGCTGCCCAACACCCTTCCAAACACCCCAAACACATTCCCCCTCAAAAACACCAAACCGTGCTCCACAGATTTTCACCATCCAGAAAATCGGCACGGTCAGCCCGTGCCAAACAGCACGACTGTGCCACCCCATTCCAGCCACACTTCCTTTTTCATCCACACCCAGTACTTCAGCACGGTCACCCCGTGATGTAGATGTGGGTGGTAAGTGAACCAAATCAACTCAAACTCAAACTAAACAAGAATCAACCAAAGAAAAGTGACTATGGTGGAAGATAGTTTGAGATGGTTTGAAGAATAATAACAAAAAGAACAAGGATAAACAAGACCTTGTAATTAAGATAATCCTTCACGGAGCCACTCAATGACTTGATCTTGGGCTAATTCTCCTGTCTTAACCAAGGAATCACTCCAATTGGAAAAGGAAGAGAACCTAGAACACCACTTGAATGAGCCAATTTCAAGATATAGAACTAGGAATTTTGAGACACAAATGAGAATCACTCTCAAAGGTGCTTGTATTACTTTGGAAATCTCTTACAATGCTGAATGATTAGCTTCAAATGCCCCTCCCCTTTTATAGACTCAGCAAAAGACAATCAAAAGACTCAAATAACTCCTAACAATTAAAACTAGCTAATGAAAAGTCTAAGAAAAATGAAAAGACTCATCATAAAAGGGGTGGGGGAGGTTACAAGAATATTCTAGGATTTTTGCAGCTGATTACATCAATCTAGAAGCATCTAAAACGTGCACAATATCAGCCACACAATCACATGTAACCGAAAACTCTTCATATTCCCAGAATTAATCCTTGCAACTGCCTCAACTTCAACAGAGCATAACTTCCAGAATACTCGGCCAAATCACGCGTTCTTGGGCTTGTGAGAAAGCCCTGGAAGTCTATTTTCCAGAATGGGCTCATTTGCTCAATTTGGATAAGCGGTTTGAAAGTTATGGCCCAAACAATGCACCTATCTCAGACTGGACTGGATCAGCACAACGTATCTTTGAGTGATATTTTGCCCAATCAAAAGATGTCCAAATTAAATAAAATTGGGCTTATTTTAAAGCTGACATCTTAAGCTTCAAAACCATGTGGATCCTCAAGTTGTGGGTCCACTTGAGCTTGTCCAAAAGTGGTCACAAAAAATCGGGTTCCGCAGGGATGAATTCAGCGCCAAATTTCTAGCAAAGTTTAACCTCTTTTTGACCTCTTCATAGTGTCGTGAGTCTTTGAACTCACTTAATAAGACAAAATAAGCACACTTCCAAGCATGATCTTCTTTGACCCTTTTCTTCTTTGAAATTGGTCTTGAATAAAAATGATGCATATGGAAATATGCATCACCCCGTGCCATGTCGCACGACCGTGCCACCCCTTTTCCAGCAACATCTCAACTTCACTCCCGTCCAGAACCAGAGCACGACCGCCCCGTGCCTCACAGCACGCCCGTGCCACATTCAGGCCGTGAAGTTCCTGCTTATTTCAACACAAGCACTACTAGCATGACCATGGAGGAAAAGTTTGAGGCTCTCATGAGGAATTATGAGGCCTTGAAGCTACAGAATGAAGAGATCAATGGTCAGAACGAGTATTTGAGGCGACAACTTGGAGACTCCTGGAAGCAAAAACGAAAGGAGGTTAGAAGTTCCCGATCTTCTAACTCCTCCGACTCCGAACCGGAAGCGAGAGAAGCCCCACACTTGAGCTCGTCAAGTGAAGAGGAGGCTTATGGAAGATCGAGAAGAGGAAGGCGGACAACCTCTCACCAAGGAGACATTAGAGTGGAGATTCCAGAATTTGAAGGGAAGCTAGACCCCGATGAGTTCTTGGAATGGATGCAAACCGTTGAGAGAATCTTTGACTACAAAGAGATTTCCAAGGGGAATAAGGTAAAACTTGTGGCCCTTAAACTTCGTAAATATGCTTCTCTTTGGTGGTCTAACCTTTGTGCTAAGAGAGTTAGGCAAGGGAAGGGAAAGATTCGAACATGGGAAAAGATGAAAACCAAACTCAAAACCCGTTTCTTACCCCCATCTTACCTACAAGACAATTATTCCCAACTTCACAATCTCACCCAGGGGGACTTGAGTGTTGAGGAGTACACTAGGGAATTTGAGAAGTTGTTAATCAAGTGTGACTTGAGAGAGCCCAAAGAGCAAACCATAGTGAGATATTTGGGTGGGTTAGATCCTAGGTATGCCCATGTGGTGGAATTGCAACAATACACCACTTTTGATGAAGTGTGTGTCTTAGCCCACAAAGTTGAACAACAAAGGAAATCCAAACTCTATAAAAGGGAACCTCCCAAACCCTTTCCCAAGAGCCAACCCTTCAACAAGGGGAGCTCTTATCCCCCTCCCAAACCCACGGTTACTACACCCTCACCTCCACAAAAGAACCAAGCTCCACAAAAGACTCCACCTTCCCAAAACCGTCCCAACCCTAAGCCAAATGACCAAAGAAGGTGTTTCAAGTGTCAAAGTCTTGGGCACATTGCTTCGGAGTGTCCAAATAGGAGAGTTATCACCTTGGCCGAGTGGGATGAGAGAAGAGAAGAAGAGGGAGAAGAGGAGGAAGTAAGAGAAGGTGTGTATTACATGGAGGAACAAGAAGAAGTGATTGAGGAAGCGGATGAAGGAGAGTTACTTGTATTGAGGAGAGCTTTGAGTACCAAAAGAGGAGAGCATGAAGAACAAAGGGAGAACATCTTCCATACACGTTGCACCATTCAAAGCAAAGTGTGTTCCCTCATCATTGATGGTGGGAGTTGTGCAAATGTGGCATCCTCAACTATGGTGGAGAAGCTTGGCCTTCAAGCTTCGGCTCATCCTCACCCCTACAACATTCAATGGCTAAATCAAGGTAAGGGGTTGCAAGTTAATTCAAGATGCTTGATTTCATTTTCCATTAGCAAGCACTATCATGATGAGTTGTGGTGTGATATCATCCCCATGGATACATGTCACCTTTTGTTGGGAAGACCATGGTTGTTTGACCGGAAAGTCATGCATGATGGCTACTTAAACACTTACACTTTCCACAAGGATGGGAAAAAGATCACCCTTGCCCCATTAAGCCCTTCCCAACTCCACAAAAGCAAGCCCCAACCAACCCATGACCGTTCGGATATGTTTCTAACCGTGAGTGAGCCTCTCCTTAAGGCTTCTCACCTTTCAAGGCCTTCAAGGAGTGGATCCTAGCCACCCTTGAGGAATCCGAAACCTCCACTCCATCACACCCCCTAGCCCTTTCCCTCCTTGAACACTTTAGCCATGTCTTTCCGGAGGAAATACCTCCCGGCTTACCACCACAAAGAACCATCCAACAACACATAGACCTCATACCCGGTTCCATTCTCCCAAACAAACCGGCTTATCGGACAAACCCCAAAGAAACCATGGAAATCCAAAGGCAAGTTGATGAGCTCATGGATAAGGGGTTGATTAGAGAGAGCTTGAGCCCTTGTGCGGTTTCGGCCCTCCTTGTTCCAAAGAAAGATGGGAGCATGCGCATGTGTGTTGATAGTAGGGCGATCAACAAAATAACCATCAAGTATAGATATCCAATTCCCCGCCTTGAAGATATGCTTGATGAGTTATATGGTTCTAGTGTGTTCTCTAAAGTGGACTTGAGAAGTGGCTACTATCAAATCCGCATTAGAGAGGGAGATGAGTGGAAGACGGCCTTCAAGACCAAAGGAGACTTGTATGAGTGGCTAGTCATGCCATTCGGTTTGTCAAATGCTCCAAGTACCTTCATGCGGCTCATGAACCAAGTGTTCCGGCCCTTTATTGGCAAATTTGTTTTGGTGTATTTTGATGACATCTTCATCTATAGCAAGAATGAAGAAGAGCACCTTCAACATCTCACCCAAGTCATGAAGGTCCTAGAAAAAGAAAAGCTCTATGGTAACCTCAAGAAGTGCACCTTTTTCACTCATGAGGTGACCTTCCTTGGTTACATTGTTACAAATAAAGGTATCAAGGTTGATGAGAGTAAGGTGGAAGCAATTCGGTCTTGGCCCATCCCAAGGAGCATTCATGATGTGCGAAGTTTCCATGGGCTTGCCTCATTCTATAGGCAATTCATTAGGGACTTTAGCACAATTATGGCCCCTATGACCGAGGTTATCAAAGGTGCATCGTTCAAGTGGACTCCCAAGGCTCAAGAAGCCTTTGAAACCATCAAGTCCAAACTCACCCAAGCACCGGTACTTGCCTTACCATGCTTTGATAAGGTGTTTGAGGTGGAATGTGATGCATCGGGAGTTGGCATTGGAGGAGTTCTCACTTAAGAAGGGCGGCCCTTAGCCTTCTTTAGTGAGAAGCTTTGTGACTCAAGAAGGAAGTACTCCACTTATGATAAGGAGTTCTATGCAATAGTGAGGTGCCTTGAGCATTGGAATCATTACTTGGTGGCTAGTGAGTTCATCTTGCACTCCGATCATGAAGCCTTGAAATACATTCAAGGGCAACATAAACTTAACTCACAGCATGCCAAGTGGGTGGAGTTTCTCCAATCTTTCAACTTCACCATCAAGCATAAGTCCGGGAAGCTCAACCAAGGAGCCGATGCCTTGTCAAGGAGGCACTTATTGCTATTCCAACTTGATGCTTGCATTCTTGGTTTTGAGCATTTGAAGTCCCTCTATGAGAATGATGAAGATTTGAGAGATCTCTACAAGGAGTGCCTTCGACATCCCAAAGGTGACTTCCTTGTCCAAGATGGATTTTTGTTCAAGGGATCCAGATTGTGTGTGCCTAAGTGTGGCACAAGAGAGTTACTCATACGTGAGGTCCATGGATGATCTCTTGCCGGTCACTTTGGAGAGAACAAGACCCTTATGATGCTAAGGGAACATTATTATTGGCCGAGTATGAGTAAAGATGTCCAAGATGTGTTGAAGAGATGTGCAACTTGTCAAGTGGCCAAAAGCCTCCTCCTACCCCACGGCTTATACACTCCCTTACCTACTCCCAATCATCCTTGGGAGGATGTAAGCATGGATTTTGTTCTTGGCCTCCCAAGAACACAAAGGGGTAAGGACTCCATTTTCGTGGTTGTTGATCGTTTTTCGAAGATGGCCCATTTCATACCTTATGCCAAGACCAACGATGCCACCCACATTGCCGATCTATACTTCAAGGAAGTAATGAGGTTGCATGGTATCCCTAGATCCATTGTTTCGGATAGGGATACCAAATTCCTTAGCCATTTTTGGGTGACACTTTGGAAGAAGATGGGAACCAAGCTCAAGTATAGCACTTCATGCCACCCTCAAATGGATGGGCAAACCGAAGTCACCAACCGGACTTTGGGAACCCTTCTAAGAGTGCTAGTGAAGTCCAACCTCAAAGCTTGGGACTTAGCCTTGCCTCATGCCGAGTTCGCTTTCAACAAAACACCTAGCAAGGCCACGGGTATGTTCCCATTCAAGGTAGTTTATGGTTTGGATCCCTTGAGTCCCCTTGATCTTGTTCCAAGGGAGATGAATGAGAAGCCTCACATGGAGGCTAGCAAGCGAGGTGAAGAGATCCAAAAGCTCCATGAGACCGTGAGGGCAAAGATAGAGAAGGCCAATGCCTCCTACAAGGACCGTGCCGACAAGCATAGGAAGAAGATGGTGTTTCACCCCGGTGATTTGGTCTGGGTTCATTTGAGAAAGGAAAGGTTTCCTTCTAAAAGGAAGAGCAAGTTGATGCCAAGAGCCGATGGTCCCTTTGAAGTGTTAGAGCGCATCAACGACAATGCCTACAAGATCAATTTGCCCGGTGAATATGGAGTGTCGGCCACCCTCAATGTAGCCGACCTTAGCCCTTATGAGGAGGATGATCATCTTACCAATTTGAGGGCAAATTCTCTTCAACAAGGGGAGGATGATGGAGGTCCTGATGTATATGTGCGTGGAAAGTGATCCAAATCAAACTCAAACTCAAAACAAACCAAAGTGAAAAGAGAAATGAAAGATGGATGAGATGGAAGAGGATCTTCAACACACAAAAAAAAAGGATAGAACAAGATCTTGCAATTGAGATAATCCTTCACGGAGCCACTCAATGGCTTGATCTTGGGCTAATTATCTTGTCTTAACCGAGGAATCACTCCAATGGAAAAGATAGAGAACCTAGAACACCACTTGAATTTGCCACAATTCAAGATATAGAACTAGGAAATTTAGATGCACTTTTGAGAAACACACTCAAAGTACTTGTATTGCTTTTGGAATTGGAGTACAAGCTGAATGACAAGAATCACACGCCCCTCCCCTTTTATAAGCTCAACAAAAGACAACCAAAAGACTCAATAACTCCTAACAATTAAAACTAGCTAATGAAAAGTCTAAGTAAAATGAAAAGACTCATCATAAAAGGGGTGGGTGATGTAGATGTGGGTGGGTAAGTGAACCAAATCAAACTCCAACTCAAAATAAGCCAAATTGGGAAGAGAAATGAAAGATGGATGAGATGGATGAAGAATTTCACTACACAAGAAAAAGGAATAGAACACGATCTTGTAATTGAGATAATCCTTCACGGCACGGAGCCACTCAATGACTTGGGGACCTTGACTAATTTATTGTCTTAACCAAGGAATCAACTCAATTGGAAAAGGAAGAGAAACCTCTCACACCACGCTGAATTTGCCACAATTCAAGATATAGAACTAGAAATTTAGTTGCACTTTTGAGAAACACACTCAAAGTACTTGTATTGCTTTGGAAATTTCTTACAATGCTGAATGATTAGCTTCACATGCCCCTCTTTATATAGGCTCAGCAAAAGACAACAAAAGGACTCAAATAACTCCTAACAATTAAAACTAGTAAAATGAAAAGACTAAGATAAATGAAAAGACACATCATAAAAGGGGTGGGGGAGGTTACAAGGAATATTCTAGGATTTCTTAGCTGATTACCCCAATCTAGAAGGCTCCAAAACGTGCACAATGTCAGCCACACAATCACATGTAACCGAAGACTCTTCATATTCCCAGAATTAATCCTTGCAACTGCCTCAACTTCAACAGAGCATAACTTCCAGAATACTCGGCCAAATCACGCGTTTTTGGGCTTGTTAGAAAGCCCTGGAAGTCTAGTTTCCAGAATGGGATCATTTGCTCAATTTGGATAAGCGGGTTGAAAGTTATGGCCCAAACAATGCACCTATCTCAGACTGGACTGGATCAGCACAACGTATCTTTGAGTGATATTTTGCCCCATCAAATGATGTCCAAATTAAATAAAATTGGGCTTATTTTAAAGCTGACATCTTAAGCTTCAAAAGCACATGGGCCATCAAGTTGTGGGTCCACTTGAGCTTGTCCAAAAATGGTCACAAAAATCGGGTTCCGCAGGGATGAATTCGACACCAAATTTCTAGCAAAGTTTAACCTCTTTTTGACCTCTCCATAGTGTCGCGAGTCTTTGAACTCACTTAAGAAGACCAAATAGGAACATTTCCATGCATGATCTTCTTTGACCCTTTTCTTCTTTGAAATTGGTCTTGAATAAAAATGATGCATATGGAAATATGCATCATACTCCCCGGGTTGTTTTGAGTTTGTCCTCAAACTCAAAGGGTTTGCAAGCTTCTCATGAAGGGAGGCATGCTTATGAAATGGGAGCTGTTGTAGGAAGTGGTCAAAGGGCATCACCTCTAGAGAGATATAGAAGAGGGTGAGGGGAGGATGATAAAACGGGTCACACCTGGTGAGGAGAAGAGGCGGAAGTGGGAAATCTTCTTTGGGGGCAAGGGTTTGGGAAGGATGAATGAGGGTTAAAGCTTGTCGGTCCTTTTGTGGTTTGAAGGGTTGGGAAGGTTGAATGGGGGTTAAGGTGAATTCTTCTTGGGTCAAGAGTTGCTCAAACTTTTCAGCAACCCTACATGGCTTCATCACTTCAAGGTCTTTAAATACATGCTCTTCAATTCTTGGGGTTATGCTCAAATTCACCTCATTATCTTCTTGGCACCCTTCTTGGGTGAAGGATTGCTCAATTTCTTGCACAATCTCTTCTTGCTTCAACTCGGATCTTTGGGTCTCAAGTTCAATGGTCTCTTCATCACCACAGTCACCAAAAACAAGAGGTAGGTCAACTAGGCTTGAAGCTTCCTCTCCTTGGATCTTTTCATCTTTGTTTGGCTTTTGAGAAACCTTCTCTAAGGGAAGTATTTCTTCTTTTTAAACCTTGAGTTCAATTTCTTCTTCAAGGCTTTCCTCCTGATCGTTCTCTTCTTCCACGGCTTTCCTTTCTTCCAAGGTAATGACCTCGTTATTTGGGCAATCCGTGGATAAGTGTCCAATCCCTTGGCACTTGAGACACCTCCTAGGTTGTGGGGGAAAGATCATTTGTGGGGTTGGTTCTTTTTGTGGGGTGGAAGGGAATGAACCCGTGAGCTTAACGGAGATACTTTCTTCCAAGGGCATGTAAGTGGATGGGTAAAAGGAACCCTTCAACTTACTACTCAATTTCTTCCAAGTTCTCACCTTTTCTTTTCCTTTCTTTTTTCGCTCAAACTTATATTTATTCCACCACTGAAGTGCACATCCTATCAATCTTGAAATAACCACTTCGAACTTCTGTTGGTCATTAAGGATACAACAAGCAAAAACTCGTTCCACCTTAGATAACCAACCTGCGAACTCTTCCTTTTCGCAATGAAATTTTGGAATTGCAAAGCAAGCATATCCAATATCAATAAGAGCTAGTTCTTTCTCCAAGTTCTTTGAAGACGGCATGAAGGATGAGGTCTAGGGTTCTTTGTGGATTGATTTGAAACGTAAGTTGGCTGTGGCAAAGGTGACACGGTCGTGCAAGGGGGCACGGTCAGGCCGTGCTATGCTTCGGCTGAAGAAAATGCAGAAAAGTAGAGTGGCACGGTCGTGCTTGGAGGCACGGGGGCACCGTGCTCCGTCTCGACTTGAAGATTTCTGGGAAAATGATATGGCACGGTCGTGTATGGTGGCACGGGGGCACCGTGCTGATTCTCTGGTCTTCGAGACTCGGATTGCCGGTTTGTGCCTCTTTTTGTTTTTTGTATTTTGGCTTTTTGGGATGTGTTTGGGTATGATGTGGGTCACTTAAAAGCCTTGGCTCTGATACCAATTGATGTAGATGTGGGTGGGTAAGTGAACCAAATCAAACTCCAACTCAAAATAAGCCAAATTGGGAAGAGAAATGAAAGATGGATGAGATGGATGAAGAATTTCACTACACAAGAAAAAGGAATAGAACAAGATCTTGTAATTGATATAATCCTTCACGGAGCCACTCAATGACTTGACCTTGGGCTAATTCTCTTGTCTTAACCAAGGAATCACTCCAATTGGAAAAGGAAGAGAACCTAAAACACCACTTGAATTTGCCACAATTCAAGATATAGAACTAGGAATTTAGTTGCACTTTTGAGAAACACACTCAAAGTACTTGTATTGCTTTGGAAATTTCTTACAATGCTGAATGTATGATTAGCTTCACATGCCCCTCCCCTTTTATAGACTCAGCAAAAGACAATCAAAAGACTCAAATAACTCCTAACAATTAAAACTAGTAAAATGAAAAGACTAAGATAAATGGAAAGACACATCATAAAAAGGGTGGGGGAGGTTACAAGGAATATTCTAGGATTTCTTAGCTGATTACACCAATCTAGAAGGCTCCAAAAACGTGCACAATGTCAGCTACACAATCACATGTAACCGAAGACTCTTCATATTCCCATAATTAATCCTTGCAGCTGCCTCAACTTCAACAGAGCATAACTTCCAGAATACTCGGCCAAATCACGCGTTCTTGGGCTTGATAGAAAGCCCTGGAAGTCTATTTTCCAGAATGGGCTCATTTGCTCAATTTGGATAAGCGGTTTGAAAGTTATGGCCCAAACAATGCACCTATCTCAGACTGGACTGGATCAGCACAACGTATCTTTGAGTGATATTTTGCCCAATCAAATGATGTCCAAATTAAATAAAATTGGGCTTATTTTAAAGCTGACATCTTAAGCTTCAAAAGCACATGGGCCCTCAAGTTGTGGGTCCACTTGAGCTTGTCCAAAAATGGTCACAAAAATCGGGTTCCGCAGGGATGAATTCGGCACCAAATTTCTAGCAAAGTTTAACCTCTTTTTGACCTCTCCATAGTGTCGCGAGTCTTTGAACTCACTTAAGAAGACCAAATAGGCACATTTCCATGCATGATCTTCTTTGACCCTTTTCTTCTTTGAAATTGGAGTTGAATAAAAATGATGCATATGGAAATATGCATCAGTGGGGGAGGTTACAAGGAATATTCTAGGATTTCTACAGCTGATTATTCCCATCTAGAAGCATCTAAAACGTGCACAATATCAGCCACACAATCACATGTAACCAAAGACTCTTCACTTTCTCAGAATTAATCCTTGCAGCTGCCTCAACTTCAACAGAGTATATCTTCCAGAATACTAGGACAAAACACGCGTTCTTGGGCTTGCTAGAAAGCCCTGGAAGTCTATTTCCAAGAAGGGGCTCATTTGCTCAATTTGGATAAGCGGTGTAAAAGTTATGGCCCAAACAATGCACCCATCTCAGACTGGACTGGATCAGAATAACGTATCTTTGAGTGATATTTTGCCCAATCAAATGACGTCCAAATTAAACAAACTTGGGCTTATTTTAAAGCTGAAATCTTAAGCTTCCAAATCATATGGGCCCTCAAGTTGTGGGTCTACTTGAGCTTGTCTAAAAGTTGCCACAGAAATTACCTTCCGCAGGGACGAATCGAGCACTAATTCTTCCGAAAGGAATAAAACTTTTCTACAGAGTTTTGCCACATCTTTGACTTCTTGAAGCTTGATTGGGTCTTCCTTGGGCTGGGCTTAATGGTCTTTGGGCCGTTCATGATGGTCTCCATCATTGAAATGCAAGGTACTCTTGATCCCCATTTGGAAAATCCGTTTGGAAAAGGCACTTTGACGTTCAAATAGAACTCCATAAAGTGTCTTTTGTCATGAAATTCTAATATTGGAACCAAAGAGGAGCCTTGCCATGCATGAACTTGTTTGAAACTTACCTCCCTTGAAGTTGAGTTTAAAGAATGAAAATGATCCCCTTGAAAATATACATCAGGTCCATCCCCTAGCATGATCTATGGCCCACAAGGAAGCCCAAAGAGTCCAAGTTCCACGTCCAAAGTGCAAGAAATCAGCCTAGGAACACAAGAAAACTTTTTTGTCAAAACTGGAATTTCAGGCGTGCACAAACCCGGTTTTGTGCACCTAATTTCCTAACCTTCCCAAGGCTGAAATGGGGTTGCAGGAAGCCTAAGTTTAAGTTCAAGAAGTGCTCTTTCCATCAAGACCTCTTGCAAGTCATTTGGAGATCATTTGGTACCTCAAAACCTCAAGCCAAGTCAAACACTGCATTCTGGCCAGAAACTGGACTGTCCGAATTTAAGGGCTGTGTTGGTGGACTTTTTCTCCTCTATTTGGTTTGAAACTTTCATGGCTTGAAAGTACTTTAAAAATGTTATCAAATGGCCATAAAAAAACTCAGCCTAATTACACACATATAGAGCTATTATCCACCAAAACATTGCACAAAACATCCCTTTACCCGGTACATGGCCAGCCGGTACAAGGAGAGATGATTGAGGGGATTTTTGCTCTAATCCATGCTTAGCCACTTGCAAGAGCTGTCCTAAGGAGTGCCAATCTGCTGAGTGAAATTTCCAAAGGCCCCTAAGTCGACACCTAAGCCTTAAGATCAGCAAAGATGAGGTGTCATGTCCGGGTTCAATCTAACCGGTTTTGTGTTGTTTGGATTTTGTGATTTTTACCTAGTTTAGTTCCTAAACTAGCTTAGCATAAGGTGCATCAGCTGAATGGAGGCTTCCTTTAGTCCCTAAAGTCGACGCATCATCCTCAAGATGAGCATTGAAGAGTTGTCAAGTGGAGGATGCATCTACCCATTTATGCTTTGATTTGATCCTTGTAATTTTGCCTAGTTTAGCTCGTAGTGCAACCTAAGGCCTATGCTTGTACTTGAAAAGCTTGTATTAATACCCCCCAAGGCTTGGCCGGCCACTCACTCAAGCATTTGTATGAAATGAAGTTGAGCTTTGCTCCTTTGAACTCTCAAACTCTCTTCTAGCTTATCTCTTCCTTTGGCCGGGTTGAGTGGTGAGCTAGCAAGAGTCTTAACTCCTTCTTGGTGGTGTTTCTGTATCCAAGGGGTGGTTAAGGGCCCTAACATCTTTCCTTGGTGGTGTTTCTGTATCCAAGGTTGGTGTTAGTTCCGGTTGCTTATCCAAGTCTAAGGTGAGTTTGTGGTTTCAAAGTTGCCTTGAACTTCTTGCACTTTGCTTACATTTTTCCCATCCTCTTGACTTTCCCTAGAGGATACATCAACTCTCTTGTTTGGACATTCGGATGCAATATGTCCAAGGCCTTGGCACCTAAAGCACCTCTTTGTCTCCTTTGGTTTTGTGGACATTTGAGGGGCTGTTTGGGGACCGAAGGGGGAGGAGGTTTCGGGTTTGGAGGGTTAAAGGGTTTTGGCGTGGTGTATGAAGGCCTTTGAGGAGTGTTGGCACGATTTTGTGGTTTAAAGGCTTCACTCTTTCCCTTAGTCTTCTTTTGTAGTTCCACCTTGTGAGCTAGAGAACTTAACTCATCAAGGGTGGTGTATGGGTGCAACTCCACTATATGGGCTATCTTCTCATCCAACCCACAAAGATACCTCACCAAAGTTTGTTCCTCATCCTCTTTAAGGTCACATTTTATGATCAATTGCTCAAACTCCCTTGTATATTCCTCCACACTTAAAGACCCTTGTCTCAAATGGTGAAGTCTAGAAAAGTTCTCTTGATGGAGGTCCATCCTCAAGGTCTAAAAATGTTTCATTGATCCAAAATAATCAAGAAATCAACTCCAAAGTCACGACCATGAGTCACTTGATGGCAAACACACAAGGTGATACACCCGGGTTCTCATCCAGATTTTTACCCGGTCTTTGCTATCTTATTACATCGGCCTAAAGCATATTTTAGTGTCCGTTTTTTGGATGATTATCAAGTTCAGGATGTTAGCTTTTAAGTCCAATTGGTTTCATGTCATTTGGAATTCATTTGGTTACTTAAAACAGTTCATCTTTTGAACCTGTCCGGATTGCACTGTAAAATGCACGGTTTTGGTTTTCTGGTTTGATCAGGGGGAAATGACGTCCAAATGCTACGATTCCAATTGGAGGGTAAACTAGACATCTTGAGGTTTCCAACCATGTAAGAAACGTAGCAATTAGTCATCATTTGAGGTGTCAAACATGCGTTGCAAGTGGAGGCAGAAACCGGCTGCTTGACACCCGGTTGCTTAGCCTGGTGGTTTTCCTCCTTCAAGGGGTTTGCTTAAGGTGGAAGGCTGCCAAGCAGGTCATTTTGAGCTGCTTGATTAAGCACCACTCAGCTACTTGAGAGAGAGACACGTGGAGCTAGTGAAACGCCACCATTTTGCAAGCTCTCATTCGACCACTCAAGCATGACATGGCACACATGCAATTTTCAGTCCTTTTGAGGTGGCAGCCATGCTCTCTTACCTTCCTTGAAGGGAAATTGAGTCAACAAGGTTTCTTAATACTTAGGAAAGAGTTTAAGAAGGAAATCTTGTGTTTTGTAGCTTAAACTTTCAGCTTATGTATGTTTTAGCTTAAACCGTTTATTACTAAGCATAGGATTAGTTTAATGACTTTCCTTGCCTAGAAGGAAAGCTCTTTTCATGTAATCACAAGGCTATATAAGTGCCTTGGCTGCTCTTTTGTAAAACAAGAAGCTTGAGTATTGAAATTAAGAAAAAACTTTGTGTCTTGTGTTTCCTCTCAAACACTTAACTTGCTTATCCTTAATTAGGCCGATTAAGGTGGTGTCCAAGTGAGTCTTAATCATTGATTAGGTGGTGTATCTGTATCCTAATCAAAGGTTAAGGGCCCTAAGCTAAGTGATTAGTGGTGTATCTTATCTAATCACAAGGCTTAGAACTATCCAAATTCCATTGAATTCACTTAAAGTTCATGAAGTTAGCTTTTGGATCCCTTAAACCATAAGCTCTCCTTTTTCATGTTCTAATCAGTGAACTTCATTCCTCTCTCTTTTTTTTCTTTTCATATTCATTTCAAGCTTAATCAAGGCCAAGAATTCTTGCTTTGATTCAGTTTTGAGCCCAAACACAAAAGCCATCTCAAAAACCGTGAAGATCACAAACTAGGCGTGCTTAGGCAGCAAGTTGGCACGGTGCCCCCGTGCCTTGAAGCACGACCGTGCTACCCCTGGTTCGTGAGTTTCCCACTTGTTTTGGTTGTGTTCCTGTTGTAAGTTAGCTTGGGTTGTTCCTACCCTTGAGACGTACATCATTTTTGGTATCAGAGCAAGTTCAGATCCTTGCCTGAACCCCACGCTCCCAAATTCAATCCAAACACAGTCAAGCATAAACCGTTCCTTCCTGCGATTACAATGAGTACTAGCATGTCTGTGGAAGAAAGGCTTGAGGTTCTTTCCAAGCAAATGCAAGAAATAAGTGTGAGTAATCAAGAACTCAAGGCTCGAAATGAGTACTTGAGAAAACAGCTTGGAAACTACATGAAACAAAAGCAAAAGTTCCAAGAGCCACCCAGCATTCAAATTAGGACGGATTATGGCCATGAAAAGAACCTAGCAATGCATCTTCATTCTCTGAAGAGGATGTACCATTTGAAAGAACACAAAGAAGGACACGGCCTACTTTCAACTCTAATGAATTCAAGGTTGAAATTCCTAAGTTTGAAGGTAAGTTAGATCCTGATGAATTCATTGAATGGTTGCAAACAGTGGAATGCATCTTTGAGTTTAAGGAGATTCCGGAGGATAAGAAAGTCAAGATAGTTGCTCTTAGACTAAGGAAATATGCCTCCTTATGGTGGACAAACCTTAATGCTAAGAGAACTAGAGAAAGGAAGAGTAAGATTGCTACTTGGGACAAAATGAAAGCCAAGATGAAGGCATGGTTTTTGCCTTCTACGTATGTCCAAGATCAATACATGCTCTTTCATCATTTAAATCAAGGCAAGATGAGTGTTGAAGAATGTACTCGTGAGTTTGAGAAACTCATGATCAAATGTGACATTCATGAGCCTGAAGAACAAACCATGGTTCGTTACCTCGGAGGGCTTGATCCTAGGATAGCCAACGTGGTTGAATTGCAAGCCTTCACCACTTTTGATGAGATCTGTGTCTTAGCTCACAAAGTGGAACAACAAAGAAGGTCTTGATTTCATACCTGTGAAGAAGTTCCCACATTCCTTCCTCAAGAACAACCATTCAACAAGGGGAGCCCAAACCTTGTCCCTAAACTCATGGCCCCCCCACTTCCTACTCCACAAAAGAACCAAACACCACTACAAAGCCTACCCCCGCAACTTAAACCCAAGCATGGCACTTCCCGATGTTTTAAGTGCCAAGGATTTGGACACATAGCCGCCGATTGTGTCAATCGAAGAAGCATTACTCTGACTGAGTGGGAGGTAATTGGAAAGGAAGAAAAGGAGGAAAAAACTCAAGAAGAAGACCTTGAAGAAATTGAGATCACTGCTGATGAAAGGCGAAATGCTACTCTTGGAGAAGATGTCTTCAAATTTTCATAAAGAAGAGCATGAACAACATACGAATATTCATGTTTGTATGTTAGTCATTCAAACAGAGCAAGACCCTACCCCATCATTCCCCATCAAACCCATTCCATTCATCTCCATCCAGGATCTCTCATGCTCAGGTCCTAAACTTGCTCAATTTACTCCCCCAAAGCAAAATCCAAACCCACCCCCCATCCATTCATTTCAACACCCACTTAAGTTTCACATGGCTGAAGTGAGGAATACAGAAGCAAAGTTTAAACCAAGCTTATTTGAAGAGTTGATCCTTTTTCAGCCTAGTTCACCTTTGTTTGCTGTTGGGTAGTACGTCCTTTCTGATTTGAGGATCAAATCTTCCCAACAAGGGTGGGTGATGGAGGTCCATCCTCAAGGTCTAAAAATGTTTCATTGATCCAAAATAATCAAGAAATCAACTCCAAAGTCACGGCCATGAGTCACTTGATGGCAAACACACAAGGTGATACACCCGGGTTCTCATCCAGATTTTTACCCGGTTTTGCTATCTTATTACATCAGCCTAAAGCATATTTTGGTGTCCGTTTTTTAGATGATTATCAAGTTCAGGATGTTAGCTTTTAAGTCCAATTGGTTTCATGTCATTTGGAATTCATTTGGTTACTTAAAACAGTTCATCTTTTGAACCTGTCCGGATTGCACTGCAGAATGCATGGTTTTGGTTTTCTGGTTTGATCAGGGGGCAAATGACATCCAAATGCTACGATTCCAATTGGAGGGTAAACTAGACATCTTGAGGTTTCCAACCATGTAAGAAACGTAGCAAATAGTCATCATTTGAGGTGTCAAACATGCGTTGCGAGTGGAGGCAGAAACCGGCTGCTTGACACCCGGTTGCTTAGCCTGGTGGTTTTCCTCCTTTAAGGGGTTTGCTTAAGGTGGAAGGCTGGCAAGCAGGTCATTTTGAGCTGCTTGATTAAGCACCAC